>OMKZ01014684.1:0-46036 GCA_900302535.1 Neoniphon sammara
TTTTTTTTTCTATTTCCAGGCTGTTTCGCTTAATTACTTATCAGAGGAAGCCTAGAGGCTGAATAATGTTCATTAGTTCAAAAGAAGAAAGAATTCATCATAATGATTAGACATGATAAAATATTTCTGGATTAGATGAGATGATATTTCATCTTGGGAACCTGCAAATCATCATACAATCCCCCTTGAGGGACCCAAGCCCAAGCTTGAGAGCCACTCTCTTAAATGCTGTTCACTGGAGTATTGTTGCAGATACGCTACCTGAGAGATGTTGTTGCGCAGATACATATGGAGAGGAGGAAGCACTTCCCTCCCACATGCATCGATTCTCATCTGATCGACATATTTTTAGCTCATTGGTAAACCACATCTTGGCATTTATTCAGACATCTTACCTTATGTCAGCTCTGTCAATGCTTAGGTACTTCTATGCCACTGTCAAGGATGTAACATGGCAAGAAATGATGCATTTGTAAAGCTAGCAGACATAAAAAGAGAGCGGTGGCAACACAAGCTTGGCAGCTGCATCCCTCAAGTATCAGAATATCTATTGGATTAATTTCATCAATTATCATTCATGCATGATAATTCCCTGCTGCTGGACAAGCAAGGGGTCGTGCTGAGGTTATTAAATAGTTCTGATGAGGAAGATGATATTAATGAGAAGATAATTATCAAGAGTATCGGAACCTAAAGAATTGGAATCAATAGGCTATGGTTCTAAACAGATGATACTGAAGAACATTTTTTACATTTTTTTAGTTTTTGCATAAATATCACCTATTTTTTCTGAGCTGGTGTGAATACATTAAAGGGAAGATGTATTCCAAAAGCATTCAAATTCTGAAGCACACCTAATGTACCCAGAGCTCACATCCACTCTTTCAAGCCTGTAATCGAGTTTGCATAGACATAATCACGTTATCGTGCATTCTCCTTTACGGGGTAAATTTACATGCAAGGCTGTTGTTGTATAGGTACATCACATATATGCAGCTCTTATTTATGATTGAACTTTGTGTTCAAAAAGAAAAGGCCTGAAACACTTTCAGACCCCCCTCTCCCCCCCTTTTAGCCCTCCTACACATGCACAGACATTGATTATGATTATATAGTGATTATGTATTCAGCATGCCAGCCACGAAGCAAAGAGTGGAGGGGAGCATTAAGGGGCTTGGCGACTGTGGGACCCCCTGCTGAGATGAGAGGGGAGGTAAGAGCCAAGGAAAGGGGAGTGTGGAGAAGGCAAACCAATCGGCTGTGCTCCGGGAACGGGACCAATCACGGCTACTGCTTTGGGCTCTGTTGCTCTCTCTCTCCCTCTGTCTGTAATTCTCCCTTTCTTCTTACATCTCTGTCTTATTTACTTCTCTTATCCTAATCGCTGCCTCCCTCCGACTCTTTCCCCTCTCTCTCGCTGCAATCTCTTGCCACGGTCTGCCTCATGAATCATGGGATTGCACCTCACCAACCTCCATCCTCAAACCTTCCCCTCCCCTCCCCACATGGGGCTTTTCCCCACTTCCACCCCAACACTTACTTCCCCCTTTTCCTCACCCAACAGCTACCCCGCCTCCCACACTCCCCTCACTCCCAGATTATTATTCTGTCTGCAGTCGCTAAGGAGATGCGCACACCATCCATCACAATGTACAAATTCTCAGTGCGAAGATTCGGTCGGGTCCTAATTAAAAAGCCTTTCCGCTCATTTTCTTGAGAGATAATTAGACTTTCATCTCACCAGGATGCCATGTCCATAGATCCATTCTCTTCTTCCAGGAAGCCTATAAGAAAAAAAATAAAATAAAAGACAAGGGTCTTTAACCACTCTCCTTCAGGGCAACAGTCAATAATTAAAGATATCTTGGGTTACAAAAAAGTCAGCCTTGGGTATTAAAAAAAAAAAAAGACTAATATCTTTAATTCTTTGAGAGAATTAGCTACACTGGACAGAGTTGTTGTTTTTTTTTTTTTTTTTGCAGTAAAGGTTGAGGTTACATGGCCCCACGATGAGACTTTTATATATGGCAGCCATCCTGAGTTGAAGACATTGATTTTTAAGTAACAACACTGCTGCGAGGGGTCCATTTATAGTAGGTCCACCACAGTGCCTGAGTAAAACTCTGATGTGAGCTCGGAGGCCGTGGAGCTTTGGGCCTGATATGAGACAGCTGGAAGGGTTGAATAATTGAAGAGCGTGGACCAGCTCTGAAACACGGGCCATGTCCTCCCAGCTGCTCCGTGTGCTGAAGCCGACACTTCAGCAGTCGTCAGACGTGTGCAGTTAACAGGGTCCATCTGTTATTGAGGCGTAATGAACACAGTCAGAGCCATGGAGAAATGAATCACCGCCACTTTATTAGCGTATGACAATAGTAAAAATTGTGCCATCCGTATAGTTGCAACAGTAATAATTATGATATTTCTGATTATAATGATGATTAGGATGCAGATGATGGTGGTGGAGATGATGATGGTGATGATAATGAAGGTGATGATATCTGTTATGATGATGGTGCATAAAAAGAGAAGCCGGAAAAATCAACATTGGTGACAACGTTCGCATTTATGCTCATTATGCATGCATGAAACAAAGATGATTTGCATATCTGCGCTGGACTGGAGGACCTGCAGGACCGAAGAAAACAACACAAAGCAACATTAAAATGATCATTACTATAATTGTTGACAGTTCCACGTAAACACCTGCCAAATTGAAAACTCATCATTCTAATGTAGAACAGGCCAGTGATGAAAGGCACGCAGAGTGTAACCTCCAAAATCAATAACCAGCCTGCCTTTCATTACATAAGTGAAATTTGTATTCATCTCAGAGATATATATTTATCCCACTTATACCCTTGGCCCAGGAGCAAATTCATTTAGTAATGATTACCTGACTCAGGTAAAACCAATTTCCATTCACTTGTTACCCCAAGTCGGTGACAAGGGCGCAGCCAGGGTCACTCTTCAGCAGTTTTTGGTTGCAGGCACACCATCAGCACTTGATGTCACGGACTGCATATGTGTGTGTGTGTGAGTGAGTGCGCATCCAATTCCTATAAGACTGTCTAAGTAGGTACGCTGCAATGACACAAACACCATGGCGATGCTGCATCTTGACTTCACTGCTGTTGCAGAGTTTGAAGGCTGTCAGAGAGGCTGTGTGGGTGTTCTGCAGTCTCACTCCCCTTGAGATCTGCATTCAGATAAAAATACTCAAACCACTCATAGAACGCCGTAGGGCTTGGGTGTATATACTGTATTTGTCTGTGTGAAACTTATGTTAACTGGGAGAAGTTATCTTTTCTTAAAGGGAAATGGCACTCCAAAAACTTACAAATTCACATTATTTCTAAACCCCAAAAACAGTTTATATTTGTGAATATGAAAAACCTTTACTCAAAGCTAAATATCCAAACTCTAACCTGTGATGTCACGACTGGATCAGCTCCCCTGAGAGTGAATCAGTTGCAGACCTTGTGGAAAAGGTGTGACAAAACAACTCCAGAGTGTATATAAATATAAAATCTGTCAATAGCTGATTGATTGATCAAAAGGTTAACCAGTACATTAATATGCACATTAACTCGTATCCCTTTATGTCAGAGGCAGCTTGGCTGCAAGGCAGGGATATGTCCGGGGAGCAGTGGAATGGATTTTTGCTTTGTTATTTTGGTTTTATGTTTAGAATTTTCTGAGGCAACATTTCAGCTGGATTGATTTTTGGTTATTCAACTTGTGAAGCCCGGTCTGAAAAAAAGAATATATTTTAACCTTGTAAGTGTCCTGATGCCTTACACTGACTTCTATGTTAACGTCACATGACACTCCTGAGTAATTCAATTTTGAGTAATTCCCACACTTATAAAAGATAACACTGTATGTATTGATATCTTCAGTTTATCATCCCTTATTGTCTCCATTGCCTGTTTCATCACTTCCTGTCAATTACCTATGGAACTGTATGGTGTGGCATAGGACTGCAAATTAAAGTAAATGTATATGGATTTGTGATACTCACATTGTAACATGTACAATATATCTTGGCACAAAACAGGATTTCTCATTCATATTAGACTATATGTGTCACTATTTCACAAACAAGACAAATATTTTAAAAAAGCTAAACCAAAGACAAGACCACAAAAAAATGTGCGAGTGCCAGGCATGATGCCAACTGGAGTGAAGTGGAGGTGGGCCATTTTATTCTCATTTCAGGCTATCCAATCCAACAGAACCGCAGCAGGCCAAAGGGAAAACACATTTTAATACTGATTCCGTGGTATTTTCTTTTAACTAAGGCCCTGATTTTATGGTGGCGAAGAGAGTAGATAAGGGAGTAACTTTCAGCCATATTCAGCTCTAGTTGAGGAAAGAAGGCTTAATGAAGTTTATTTAACTCCTCGGGCTCATCGAGATAAAACAGTTACCAGCTGCACCCCATGAGGCTACATTTGGAATTTCACAGATCATAAGGTTTGCTCGCAGTTTCATTTACAAACCTATTCAGTTTGTTTCTCTCTATTGCAAACCATAGGGATAATTGCAGATGATGCCATCAGCAGTCATTTTGTCCATCGTCAGGCTGTATCTTTTTATGATGTGAACTGTATAGCACAAGTTTGGTCTCAGCGCATGTAATTACTGTCTGAATTAATGGTTCCTAGGCCTGAGATCAGCACTTGCCACTATTAATAACAGTGGTTGAACTCCTGATAGTGTTGAATTTGAGCATTTTGTGCAGTGAGGGCATATGTAGTGCTTCCTACATGACATCTTGTTCTCATATAATTACCAGGGATCTAGTTCCTGATCATTCAGTTAGGCAAGTGTTTATGTGTGTAAACCAGTATTTCATCCTTGGAGATGCTGTTCCCAAGATGAGAGATCTCATTAGCGCTGACATCACCAGAAGTGGCTCCGGTTACATCAGTATCATTCTTGATCTCTATCAATGTATTTTTCCTCCATGAGTAGCTCTGTCAGATTCACTTTGACTTGGACATCAGTTGTTTTCTTCTTAATGGAAATTAATTGAAGTACAAAGGAGACATATTGTTTACACGTCTTCACGTTTTATTTTTTTCACCAAGCTACCTATAGCAACAGTGTTGGTTCATTCCAATTTTAGACCCTCTCTAATTAGTTACCGTGAGCATCTGACAAGAACAACAACATCTTTGTTGCTCTGTGGGGGGTAGCAGAGAGGGTCAAACAGCATGGAGCTGGAAACAGCACAACAGCAACACACCCCTAACATTCTCTGGCTAAATTCATGCAAAACAATCTGGAGGATTGCTTTAGTGCACTGACATATTTGTGATGATCTGAAAGTGAACATGCATCTCCCAGTGAGCACAGTTATGTGGAGCTGCCTGTTGCCATGTCAGACATGTGCCTAACCTAACAAGGATTTGTTATGAATAATGAAAAGTTCGAGACAATTTTGGAGAAGGAACACCGTGGTGCATCAGGCGTATTAGCCTTCGCTTTTGATTCCTGTCCTGCTTTAGGGGGAGACGTTCAAAGCTCTGCCACGGCGTAATGCTGCCCCGCTTTCAAAGACCCCCTGCTGCTTGTGTCAGAGCACCAGTTCTCTCTGTACTCCATAAATTAAAGTTATCCCAAATGTCTTGTGGCATAAATGGAGGCTTCAATCCTTTGCACACATTAATTAGGACTATAACACAACCTCGCTGCATCCTCACAAACAGCAAATGGTTTCATAACAACTTCAGTGTCCAAGCCCAAGCATAATGCCTGAGCTTCAGTTGTTCTATGTTACAATACGTGGAATAAAAGCAATGCTCTACTTATGAGCTTCCAGTATTCCAGTATTATGATTTTTATCTTACTATTAACAGTCGTCAGGTTTATTCCAAGTAAGTTACTAGCAAATTTCACACACTATTATGACAGTATTTCAGGTTTAGTTATCCGTAAGGTTGTTAAAACTCCATCATCAATTTCTATGATTTCAAATAAGGGTCTCTTAAATGAAATATTGATGGAAATGCCATCACAAGGGAATATACCTTATTGCATACCCTCACTATTGAAACCCTAGAGATGAGAGGATTGATTACATTTTACTGTGTTCACTTGGCCTAATTAAAGATCTAAGGGATAGCTCCTCATGGGAAAACCAACTCCCCTGTTTCATCTGAAAGCCACAGCATCCAGGTCATAGAAGAGTACACCTCCTCTCTTACCTATGGACATACAGCTCTTTAGCAGATTGTGTTTATTGTTATTTGTGCCCCAAGGAGATTCTATATTTGGAGGGTTGATCTGAGATCATCTCTGCTGTATTTAACTTTGAAGAACAGCGCCCGTCAGAGAAAGTACATAGGGACGTTTAAACATCCACGTGGTTTCCTGCAACATTGCTCGAATATGACGTCATTCATTATTTTATCTGCATGGACAACTGTAAAGAATACTAACACGAGATGGCAAAAAGGCCTAAATTGCAAAAATTGCTTGCCAAGGCTCTTGAAACTGATAAAAATAAAACAACAGAGAGGAAAGGAACTATCATATCTTCTTCCCGTTCATTCAGCAACCCATGTTGTACAACACTGAAACATATGGTGAGGCATAAAAGTTAGTCAATTCCATTGATTCAGCGACAGGTGCCACTCAAAAGCCTGCTGTTGATTACTTTGATGATGACGGAGCGCGGCGTTAACATGGTTCATTATGCTTGCTCATTATCTGGAGTGACGCATGCCAGTGAGTTTTCGACAAATGGACCTCTTGCCTCCCCAACAGCTTCATTTGAATCCAAATCAATAATTCTCTCTCCAACCTGAAAGAAAACAAATGATCAAAACAGGGACTACAATACTCTCACTGGTCCAGAGGACCTTTTCTTTTGCTTGGCAAGAAATTGGCCTTAAATTGAATTTGGAAATTAGCGCGGCTAAAAAATCTTTACTAAACAAATGAGCATACATTGTCTGTTGGTATCTGAAGTCAGCAGGGAGAGGAGAGGTGTCCAACCCTGATTGGGAGCTCTATTGCCAACAAAACAATTCAATTTCAGTGCACAGATTGGTTATTTGTCTCAATCGCCCAAATAATTCCTCCTACATTCATTCTAATTAACTTCAATTGAATTGGTTGTGTTCTAGGAAGTAGTTGTAACAGTGGTCAGTGCTCAGAAGACACTGATGCTGATTTGATTAGTTTGCCTTTATTCTATTCAATTTCCTATCCCGAGTGTATTTAAACACTCCATGAAGTGAAAAACGACTTTGAAACAGGACTTTTTCGGACCATGGCGAGGATACAGGCCAAAAATATCCCATAACGAATGCATTTGAGAAATATGTGCTCAGCACAGTGGAAAAATGCTTCCACTTGGAAGCGTGTGATCATGAGCTGTGGCACAGTCAACCTGAGCTCAGGACATGACATTGGTTGACACTAATGGTTGACACTGATTAACAAGCACCTCTAATATGTAGAGAAGACTTGCACTGCTGACCCTATTAGTGCCCGTGGCTTGTAGCAAAATTCACACTGGACTATGAACAAATAAATGGACATGATTCAAATCAAGTGTTGTAGACTTTTTGAGGACACGGTGAAAAGGCTGGCCTTGAAGAACCATCTTGTTAAGTGACTGCACAACATGGTTCAAGTGGAATATTTGTATATTTAACCAGGTGAAAATCTTTAGAAAACATATTATGGAGACAGGATTACTGGTGTGCTGCGTATTGTCATGACATCAACAGGCATGGGGGTCGCAGTTCACAGCAGGAAGAGCAGGCTGTGTTGTACCGCGAGCTGTCACTGACACACTAAGATGGACCGAGTGAGTCTTATGAGTGATGTTTTTGTACTTTCTCTGGTGTTTGTAGATTTGCAACATGTGTTGAGTATACAGTATTCAGCCAGGGGTACAATAAACTACTAAACTGAAGGACGGCATAAATGAGCATATAGACTGCTAAAACCACACAGAGTGATGTTTTAATGTTTTATGGATTTATGGAGTGTACTGAAGTATATGCTTATTGTGACGAACTCAGAGGGGAGATGAGCATGGCATAACCAGTCCCACATGTTTATCTTGCTGGGCGTGTTGCATTTTGAGTGAGTTGAATCTAAAATACTGATAATGAACATAAGAGAGTTTCACTATTTGCTACTGTGAGAGATTATTTTGATGAGAATGTTTTGTTAAGTGATGTTCTTTCAAGTATTCAACTCTGAAGTATTTAATATGAAGTAAGGGTTATTTACCGAGCTTGAGGGGTCTCAGCAATGTGCATTTTGTGTATCCTGTTTCAGTTATTTCCACACCAGGTTTGAGAGGCCACTGCTGTTATCTATTGTCTATTGTCTAATGACTACTGACTACTCTACATTAGCCTAACTACAATATGTTGTCTACTGCTGTGAATGCTCGTTTGAGTTAAAGGTTAAGCTTTAAAATGTGAATATTAAAGGGGAAGTGTTCGGGTAAAGGATACATTTAGGAGAATATTTTGTTTTTTGTCCTTTTTGTTACATCTGATAGAGTAAATTGAGCACTTTATTGAGCACTTTATGTTGATGGTGCTAAGGCAGGGTTAAAGAGCTTTATCTGATTATAAGCTTTTTGCTGTTAAAGCAAAAGACGTAGAGGCCGAGGTAAAAAATTGGGTTCTGTTTTATTTATATTGGACTTTGTCTTGTCGCTGTGTTTTCCTTGCATGCCCAAAATTCCACTAAATTACTGCTGTGTTTTATTGGAAAGCAGTCAGGAGAAAAAGACATGTGCTCTGTTCCTTTACTTATAACCAGGCTACATATACTATTTGTTTTTCGGTATTTCTCAGATATTTCACATAAGTGCATGGCTGAACTACCATGCTGCCACTTCATACCACCATTTAATCTGTGCTGTCTTACTATGTGTTCATCATTCCTCTGGTGTAGCTCAGACCAAAAGAATTTCACATCAGGAAGACCAATCCTTCACTGAGGGTCAGAAATTCTTTCAGTCTTTAGCACCCTATCTTATCTTATGTCTGCCTTCCTCTTTTACAAAGCCTTGATTGACACTCACATTCCTCTATTGCAGAATTTCTAGTCCAGGTTGTCAAGATTCTTGACAAATTGCTTCATAAGCAGCTAGTCAAAGAGCAGCTGTTGTCATAGCTGTTAGGCATCAGCATGACTAGCAGCAGAAGAGCACTTCCTCCTGTTCAGTTCTGTCCACAGACACACTAATTTGCAATTGCTTTCCCATTAAATGGCTGCCACGTGCCTCCCTACACTCCCTAATTTCAATATGACTTCAGTATGACTCAAAATGATAGTGGCTGCTCAGAACAAAAAGGCCCTTATCTTCATCTTGTTTACAACAGCAAATATTACCATAAGTGAAATGATAATGGGTATAAAATTACCAAAATATGTAGTCTTATCTCTCTGAATGTATACTGAAGATATATAAAAGTCCCCAAACTGCTGCACAAACTTGATGCTTGCACATATTCCTAATACTTGCAATGGAAAGTGAAATAGCTACAGCTCACGTGGCCAAGTGTCACTGAGGTCCTGGAGAGCATAAGTAACCACAAGTAAATTGCCTGAGTTACAATTTTCTGGAGTTATCTTACGCTGCTGCTCATGACAATTTCACCCCGGGAACTGATAAAGTATTGATTAATCAGTGTACATATATGAGTTTCTCTTCTGGGCATTATTACCCCTATAAAAAATAATCAAATAAATTAGTATTCAGTAAAATTAATGAATTACTAGACCCAGAGGTCTGTAGTGGCTGAAATCTTTAAGTGAAGACAAGGTAAGGTAAAAGTAGCAACAAAGAACAACTGGAAGAGAGGCAAATGTAATTCATTTATCTGTTCCTACAAGTTCTGGAAAGCTATTTAAAAAGGATGTACTTTTCCAATTATTTGATAACAATCCTTGTCGCAAAGTCTTTTAAAATTTCAGAAAATCCTTAAGGAATCAAATCGGAATTGATCATATTTTGGAACCAATCCTCTAAGATTTATAGCCCGAAGATGGATCTGTAGGCCAAATTCTGCTCTGCTCCAAATTCATTTTGGCACTCCGAGGGGTTCAAGAGTAATTCTGAGATAATTTGCCATATTAATAAAAGACATGATGACATAAGACCTAAGAAGCAATTATTTACTCATTAAATGGGTTAGCAGGTTGGCCTAAAGCTAGAAAGGCTAATTAATAAGGTGGTTGGTTCAATCCCCGACAGGAAGCTGTATTCCCTCTGTGAGCGGGTGACTGAGGGCTGGTTGGTGTTACATCTGTGGTGCTAAACAACACTGACAACGTGCCCTAGAGAAACACCTTTAACCCCAAACTCCTCCGGGGCTGCTGAACTCCAATCAGGTTTTGTGAAAAGATAATGCAAATAATAAATTATGTGCTGTGACCATGAAAAGTAAAATATGTCTCTCCACCACTAAAAGGTTATATGTAGGAGGCATGATTAAAAACAGGCTGACATTGAAATAGCGCGGTGGGAGGTAAGACTGTAGAGGGAGGGGTGGTGGTTTTACCTTCAACTCTGGCAACCTGGATTCAATTTCCAATGTGTTAAAAAATACTACACTATTTTCATTTTCAATGACAAAGTTGTTTGACTTGCTTAAAGTTAACTATTAGCTAATTTTTCACATGATGTACATGTGAAAATGCCGAGTCCAACTGTCATAATAACATAACATAATCATCATGGTGATGGAGAAATAAAAACATGTAATCTGTGTTCATGTTGGTCATCAGGTTGGTTTTGTTGGGCCTGCATTGGTAAAAATGCATATCTATGTCTAGGAAGGACACAAAAATGCAAATTCCAGGTACTTGGCTAAAAAGTAGTCTTAATATTCCTCTAATTTAATCAAACTGTCTCTCAGTTTATGTTTCCAGCTGTCCAAATCAAACAGTTTGTGCACTCCTGATTCATAGAGGATGTTGAATTTTTATAGTCTTGTTTTACAGGACAAAAGAAGAGCATTTTTTCCTTTGCAAGGAGAGAAAACTCTTATTTTATGGTTTTTGTTTGTTTTTGATATTTTGTGTCTGTAGAATTTTCATGATTTTGAAATTCACAAAGATATGATCTAACTGAAACTATCTCACAGTGCAGCTCTTTTCGCATCACCAAGGTCTTGCAGATGGGCTAGGTTGAAAAAACAGGCTGAAGAAGAATTTACTTGTCTGCCAACAATGCAATGACAAGAAAAATTTTAAAACCAAACCACCTCTCTGTAGGTGCAGTGGCCTAGCAAAAAAGTCTGGAATGGCACAACCGCCGTCTCAAAGGCTAATGTCCTGTAGCAACAGCAGTTTTTGAAAAAAAAAAACCCCCAAAAAAACAGTTCATCAGTTACTTCATCAAACGGTTTGCATCCCACCTCAGCATGTGGAGGTTACTCTTCCCCCAATACTTGTGTGTCTTATCAGAGCTTCTCAGGCAGCAGGGAATAGAGAGGGAAAAAGAAAAGACAGACCTGCCACTGCCAATGCTGGAAAAAAAGTGCCTCTTCTTGCTCTATTATGTGTGAAGAAAAATTTAAATCTCCAGAGTAATACCTGAGGTTTTGTGATACAGTTACCAAAACCTTTTTTTCTCTCTTTACTCTAAAGACATCTCAAAACTACCTTAAAACACCTTTTGAAGATGTTTAGGGATCACTTTTTTTGTAGTGGTTGGATCCAGTGTACAAGAAGAATCTTGCATTTTACCACACACTAACTCTGTTTCTTCTCAAGGAAACAGACACATATAATATACACATCATTTTGATCTTTTTCTCCATCTGTATTATGCTTTTAGGTGCTGTATTGCTGAAACAGCTGAGATACATCAGCGGCCTGTCAACCAGACCTCAGCTCCATAGAAATCTGATTAAAGCAGCTTGCATTTTTTATGTGAACAGCAATTCAATTTACAATCAGCTTTGTAACGTGAATGCAGACCTGTTGTCCTTAGATACACTGTGACACAAACAGAATAGCAGAACAGCATTGTGTGGTTAATGCTTCAGCCCCATCCTCTGGATCAGAGGCACAATTACATTGTGATTGACTTTATTGGATCACTAAAGCTACTGATGAGCACTGTCCTGTCACTTCCTTTAGTCTAAATAGTGTGTTCCCCTCCCAATAGAGGGGCTTTAATAGACCCGCAGTGTGTGAAGGGCATCTGAATCCTTTACTAAGATATTTAAAGGTATCAGTTGTGACAAGAAAGTGAGGTGTTCAATATTGTTTTCAAGTAAATGGAAAGAACAGCACAAAACTGTAAGTAATAGAATTAGGGAGTCTTGTCCCAAATGCAACTTTGCTCAAGACTTTTAATGTTTTTCTAAGTTAATCCCCAAGTCCGGTTCTTTCCCTTGATGTCCTTGGGGCTTTTTCATTCCACTTTATTCAAATTGATTTCTGGGAAATGTACCACCTTTAAGTGAAATGAAAATGAGAAAAATGAGTAATGCTTAAGTCTCTACTGACATTTTTCATATCTTCACAAAACAAGCTACACCTGATTGTACCATTTATCATAAAAATGCAGAGTACAAGAGAGTACATTATACATTTTACATTAATACATTGACTAGACTAAGCAGGGGGTAAGCTGTGCATAAACACTGGCTAGGCTGTGCTTATCCACTTTTCTGCATTGTCTGATGGGGGCTTATGCTGCTTATTTATATCGCTTTTTCATGTGAAATTTATGGAAAATAAGTGTCAGTGGATACATTCTTCAAAATAAATGGTCAGTTGATAAACTTGTAGTGGTTGGATCAAATGTTTAAACATTTCTTACACAAATGCATAATACTGAATATATATTATATGATTATATTATATTGTATTCAGGTGTTTCACACTTCGCTCTCTAACTTCACTAAAGACATTATGCTAACAATAAGTCAAAAAGATAGCTGTGAAAAGGTAGAGCATGGATAATGTAAATCGAAAAGAAGGAAAAGTTGGAATGATACTGATTTAGGATCAGGGAAATAATTTAACATATTTCATCCAACAATTACCTGAGATCAAACTTGTAATCATATGTAACTGAGCAGATGGCACCAAACTGTATACAAAAACACAGAAAGGTTCTTTGAGTTCATAAGTGAACTCAGGGAAGACGGTGAAGTCAAAATAAACAATGTTTGGTAAGCTTCTCTCAAGGATCTTGCACGCAATAACTGCATTCATCCCCCCGCAGTAAAGGCTGGATCAGAACAACAACCTGCTATACAGTACACAGTATTCTCTGTTATGAAACTTGTCTATTTTTCCCTGGGACTTCAACACAGCGCACATGACATCCAATTGGGCATTGTCTTCCTGCTAGTTAGAAGTCTCACTGTTAGTTAGAAGTGCATGCCTGGATTTGTCTTTAATCCAGCATGTCTGACAGTCTGCTCAGCAAGCTTCAACGAAAGGAAAAAGCAAACATTGAATGGCCTTGAATCCTAGTTTACAGGAGACTCAAACATTCAATCACAAATAATACAGCTGTATCTAAGCTTCTGAAGCCGCTGTAGATGGCTGACTGACTATGCAGATTTTCTAACATGATCTCAAGAGCCGACATGACTGGATGTTTCACAAATATTGTCTTAGCTTCCATGCACTTGTGGAGTGGTCTGTCTCATTAGAAGGCATGCGATTACATCAAGTTGGCATATTTTTGACATATATGAACTAATATATGTATAAATGCGTATGAGTGTACAGGGGAGTGATTTGAATTTTTATGTGCTACAGGCATTTGACTGGCTTAATTCCAACCTGCTTCATTATTTAATCATGCTGTACAATGCCACATCGAAGATATGGGCATGCAGAAAAGCCAATCCCTGTTGCACCACATAGGAGCCAGGGGGCGCACTTTGTTTTTCACTATTTCTGAGTGGTAATATCTCTTTTAGGTGTCTTAAATATCAAACTTGGAATTCATAAGATTCAAAGTCACAAAATTGTCTTTTGAGTTTTGTTTTAGTTTCAGCTCAACTTTAAAATGACTCACTATATAAACTTTTTGAACATTACTGTCACAAACAAATCGTAATATAAGGGGAAGAACAGATTTGCACTTCATTAAATAAATAAATATAACATACACATATAGATAATACATAAAATAACACTTTGGCCTTTCATAGTATTATCCATAAAAACAGATTTTTTTGTGACTAGAGTACCAAAAACCTAAATGCAAAAGAAGTTATGTTTAAGTTCAAAAAGTAGTGCTAAAAATATCCAATGCTGAGGATGCAATATATAATCAATTAACTATGTCCAGATTTGATTTACAGATTGATATGAACCATGCTTTCTCATACAAAATGTTCAAAGCTTTGTAATGAGTCAAAGTCACCCAGCAACTGTTTAATGTATAAGTATAGCACAGTTGGTCACTAAACTTGAGAGAAACAAGGTGTGTCAAAAAAATTAGCAATTAGCAAAGTAATTGGGATTTTATTGGCTATGTTTGAAAGGAATAAATTTGGAATAATGGCTTGCATATTTTTCATTGTAACTTCAAGAAAAAAAAAAAACTTCTCTAGTGGGAGTACTTTTTAACTGATGTTGTTTGATAGATTTGGGTTATGTTTTCTCTGAAGACAGATCTGTTCGGTGGCACACTTATTCCAGTGCCAGCCATTAAGTGAGATTTTTTTCTTGTTCTTGTTCGACAGCTGCTATCGCTGCTTACCTAGCTGGCATTTTACCCCATATATTTGCTTTGAAACTCCGCATGTCTTTCAACAGACCTGGTAATGCTACCATCTGAACTTCTCCATTTGCAACTGTTATACAAAGGCAGGTCTCTGGACAAATCTTCATACCATCTGTTTTGGACACCATGGTAGAACGTAAATAGAGCTAATTGACTTTGCCGCCATAGAAAATAATTGGAAACTCTCTTGGGGTTTCAGAGGATATTTTTTTGGGGGGATAACTTTATTTTCTGTGTTCAGGAGATAAATTGAATTGTGTTGACCTGCTGGGTTTTGGTGGAAACCTGACACCCCAAGAACTGGTTTGACTGAGATGGTATTCTCACAAGTAATCTCATTAGCTATTCTTTATAAGCATTTGCAACATCAACAGCTCAGTGAAGCAGTTCAAGTTCAATGTTATCATGAATAATAAATTGTAGATTTTTCCTTAGTGCTTGAACAGAAATAAAGTCTCCAAAATAACTGTTTCATGTTGAAATCATGTGTCCGTATTGCTCATTTGTCTGTGATCCCTAGGTTCTTCTGATCAACATCAGTGTTTTCCTTTCATTTCAGCAGCTAAATGGTGTTTAAATCATTATACCTCTGGTCTAGTTTTTTTTTTTTTTTTTCATACTACTATGACCAACAGAGCTTCATTTTGTAGGTTTTTATTAAACTCTGCAAACTCTTTGGGTGTTTTTATCAATAAAATAACATGAATCGGTAAAATAAATAAATAAATAAATAAATAAAAGGTAAAGATATACAAAAAATCTGATTTTAATTACCACCGCCCATTAAAAAACAGTCACTTATAATCACTTCCTGGGATAGTATGTGTACAGGCCCAGTGCATATCACACAAACTTTTGGTAATACTTTTGTGCTCATTCTTTTGTAATTTTATAAATGGGAAGACATGGGCTCAAAGTTATGACAAATAACATTGTCTTTAGAAATATACCTTCTATTCAACTTAAGAAAGCACTAAATTAAATCTGTCCATTTGAATGCCTCATGATAATGCAACTGTATAGTTTGAAGTTTTATTCAAAGTGCCCATTTTTGTTTGAGGTATATGCTTTTGCTCTTATGACTAACAGTATGCAAACCAAAGCCTAAGGATAAAGGGAAACTATAATAATGCAGGTTAAATGAAATACAAAGTGCACTCAACTTCTCACACCTGTAAGGTTGAATAAAAGTCACATATTAAATTAGCAGTCGTCCTCTGAATAATTCTGTTTCCTCCTTCTAAAAACCTGCACTGTGAAGTCTCTAACACAAGAGTAACAAGGCAGACATACTTTATTACGTATGCTTTGATTTGACCATTTTATGCAAAATAATGTTATGATTGGCCAGAACTACACACGCACTGCTGATTTGGCCATTTCATGTGGAAAAATTGCTATAATTTAGCAAAACTGCAAGTTCTCCGACATATTGCAAGGGTTGGTTTAATTTGCATCAGTGAGATTGCAAATTCGGGAAATCTGGGGGACTATGTAGCTCAGCACATACACGATGCTGTGGGTGGGCCTGGGCTCACCTACTTGGATCCCAGGCCCACCCAATCACGAGACTTACTTTTTAACACACATGGGGCCAAAGCTGCTCATCCATTGAATATACAGTCAATATCAACATCTACATGACCAATAAAAATGAAGCATTTGTTTCGCCTTGCTCGCAACAATCCAATGATACTCCTCTTATTTCACTTGCTGATAGTGTGAGCTAACTGTTTTTACACAGTACAGACTCGCACATGGATGCACTAAACATGCGTACTGTACCACAATAGCTACCTGATGCAGCATGCCAAGTTGAGATGCTTTCAATTTTATTTTTTTCCCTCTTTGTTGTGGTGCTTGTAACACTATGGCTTGAAATAAACGGGCAAATTTAATTAATTATGCTTACAATGGTGTGATTTTCATTACATCAGCATAATGGTCTTAGAGGTGACCCACAATGATTTCTGGCTCCGCTAGTGGTTGAGCATAAAATTGTGTTGCAAGACCACCACAAATACTGACACCAAGGGGTACACAGTGGTAAAACAGTCACATAACATGACCAGTCGCTTCATTTTAAGTCAAATATAGCAAAACAATTTTATCCCATTTTCTGATAAAATAAGCTTATTATAACTAGCTAGAGCATGATGAAGAGTTTTGGTGAGACAAGATTTAGTGTGAATTGCCAGAGTTGACAAACTTTGCCATTTTCTACTACAAATTGTCAGCAGCAAACTTCCCCCCAATATTGCCAATCTGCAGCCAATCACATGCTAATATTATTTGCACCACCTATATCCCTGCAACATTTCACTCAGTTAGCAGCCAGTAAGCAGATATTGGCCTAGAAATAGTATACAGCAACGTGGTTGCCGGTTTGAATATCTACGTGTTTACATGCTAGTTTTATGATGCCACTGATTACACCTATAGTGACATTGTTTGTGCCCTCTGAGACAGCGATGAAGGACATTATGGAACTGCTTGAAAGGACATTGAAGATTGATGAAGTTATCATTAAAAAGCAATTCTTTTAGCATGGTGTTCTTTAATTTCGATCAATAACACAGGTGAAAGTAATAATACTCTCTGTCTCTCTCATCTGTTTTCTCTCCATCAGATGCCCCTGTCAAAATAACCCTAGGACTTCCCATTGTTTAAGGAAAAACCAATGAATAAAATATAAGTGAAAATTGTATTTTCCATATGAATAATGTAAAAGAGGGCATGCTGTTGGCGTTCACGTCTCAAGGTTAGACTATATTGTTAGTTTCCCCGCCTGGCCCATGCTTTGTTCTTGTTTGGTATGAAATGAGAGGATCCAATTCTATCAACAGTTTTCTGTTCTGGGGGAAACTTTGCCTCCTCCCCTAGGCTATATTATTCCAGGAAAGTGAAAGAAAAATTCCAAACCCAGCATGAGGTTTGTAGTGTCAAGGCATTGCCATATGGTATGTTTTGGGGAGTATGCCAAAACTTTTGACTGCAGCTTGTTTCCTTCGCTCAGTCACCATAGACTGCTCCCCACCAGGAAGTAAATGAGAGGAGAAAAGAAAGGAAGGACAAAGAGAGAAGGGGAGACTGGGATTGGTTATTGTGCTTAGACCATTAATGATGACTTCATGCCAAAAATGTTCTCAAAGGGAGCTCGGTTCCACATGTAAGTTGTAATCAACATTCACATCACTGAATCGAAAAGTTTGCATCAGTCACTTTTTTCTGTTCTTTGATAAACCAATATTTTCTGCTTTGAGCAGGAGATATATGACTGAGCTGAGTTTGGCATTCATGATTTTTTTTTTTTTTTTTGTGAACAGAAGCAGGGAAAACAAGGAGCGGAAGACAGCTTTACTCAGAGCTAAAACTGATTTGTTGAAACTGTATGAAACAGGGCCAAATGTCAATAAGCTTGTTAGCCTGTTTTCCATCAGAAGTTACACATGTGAAACTCTTTTCTGGACCCCTGTATTGACACTGCCCATCCCTTATTTATGGCAAACCTCACATACAGTAATCAATTGTGATAAATTCCAGCACACAGGGGTACCTCCTATTCCCTTCACTCATACCTGCAAAATAGCGAGCCGCAATTGGTAACCTAGCTTGGCCTAAATGGAGAAACATTTAATAATGTGTCTACTGTCCCATGCTGAGATATCAGGCTTTCAAAACTCACTGTCAGGCTGGTGCTGTGTGCCCCTCTGTGTTTGCTAGATATTTATGTTGCTTCTCCGCTTTTATCAGCTGGTTTAGTTGTTTTACTGTGAAAATGTGACTTATTATTTTCTATTCCTGGCCAACATGAGCAGATACGTGTTACTTATAGCCTCTTTAACAGAATTTACTTAATATAACGATGGAATATAATGACTGCCTCACTTATGTTACTGTAGTTTACTGCAGGGGGTTTTCGAACGTTGTCCTGTTCTGGGCACCCAAGATTATCTTTCATCTGCAGACGCCAATTTGAGGTCATTTTGTCCTAACCTCCTTGTGTGAAGTGTTAAACTGTTAAATATCATACACTAACATATGTATAACAGTGAGATTAAACCATTATGTTAAAACAAGCCCTCATACGTTTTTGTAACAATTAAATTACAGTGAAATCAAACCATTCCTCATTTTGCAGAGGTCCACCTCATCCCTGTGTGCCGGACCCCACTGAAAACGTATGGATTTTAGGACATGAATCAAAGTTATTGTACATTAGAAAATTGCCAGCCATAGTTTGCACAGCTAAACAGCTGCCCCGTTGTTCCCAATAGCCACGTGGACAGAAAATGTGTAAATACTCTGTTTGCAATGGAAAAAATTAGGTTAATTAGCTTAAAGAACGCCGTTTTTTTCTATCAAAGAACCACAAGTTTAATCGAAGTTTCTTTGCGATTGCTATTTGATTTACTGTCCCTTTAATGACGGGCCCGCCCACTAAGCATGTGACACAACAAGGAAGTTTAAATCGGTCGTGACGTTTACGAAACTAAACTTTACTGCAAATTCCTCTGTAGAAAACATTACATTTCTTCAAAGTCCTCTGCCTGTATTTCGCCAGTTCTGTTTTGTGGACTTCGGAGCCACTGAAAGTTTAGGTGGCGTGAAAAATAATAATGACTGCGAAACAACTGTCGTCTGCCGCACTGTAATGTCTCAGCCAAAATGTTAACACCAGTGACGTTACTGACTTTCATTTTTCTGTTTGCATTTGGACATGCATCATTACCTCTTGTAATCAATACGTGGCCATTCAAGGATGCGACGGCTACAGGTAGGCCGGTAAAAAGTAATGTAGCTGTTTGGATCTGCAGTTTTTTTTTTTCTAACCAAATAATAACGGCAGCTGATGGCACTTAATAGCCCATTTTCAGTGATATTCTGACACGCCATGAGTCAGAGCACTGCAAGTTTTCAAGAGGTTTGTGCAACTGGCCCCCAGTATGAAGCAGGCTGAGGCAGTGAGTGATTTACTCCAGTGGTCATAACTTAGAAATCTCAGCGTCTGATGGAGAGGCTTAAATTAATCAAATATACAGCCTACTACAGCTTTTCCCTGAGGCAGCTATGAAAATTAAAAATCGGTGGATTGCTTTTTAAAAGTAGCTGAGCTACTGCTATTGATCAGGCTATGCAAATGAATCTCCCTTTCAGCTGACAATAGCAGGCTAATCTCTTGTGAGAACTGCTGCATTTTTCCAAATGAAAGGGATAAGAGATTCTGAAGTTGATTTCCTGATACATGATTAATTACTCAAGATTGAAGATGAAAACGACTGGTTTATATATATTAAGTGGATGTTGTCTGTAATAAATTATCTGTTAGTGGTAATTGCCTGCTGAAATTAGAAGTTGACTCCAAAACAGTGAACCAATAACTTGCAAGCTGGTGAAAATTCAACCAGTTGGTAGTTTGATCCCTCCTGGCATTTAGGGGATCTGTGACCAAATGGCTGTCGGCACACACTTCGTGTCTACTGTGAATCCGTTGTTCTGGTCATCTTGTACATCATCTGAACTTTTAACCTCAGTGCTCAAATGGATTGTGGCAAATCTCTAATGATTGGCAGATGGGTTCATGTTATAGTGTTACAATATGTGACATATAATTTAATTCCACAATATACACTATTCATGTAATGATATTTAAATAGTGCATTCTGGACAGCATTATGAAATTACCAAAGTATATTTGGACAACACACATTAGCTGTATATAATAACCAGTGTGCAGTATGTTTCTGTTGTTCTCAATGGATTAGCAGATAATTTCACATTAACTGTGGCAGATTTTTTGGGACCAGCATGTGTCATAATACACTGCAGCATTGTGTAACATTGTGTATCAGAAGTTTCTTACATTCAGGGTGGGAAACAAACTTACAGTAGTTTGTTTTGTAGAATATACACATACACCAGCCATATAGCTAAAATTTGCAGGCATTTGGAGATGATATTTTCCCACCCTGGGCAATGTGTGCTATTTCATTATGTATAGAAACGTGTCTTAGTGTTTTTTTTTATTTTTTGTTTTATTCTGCAGCATGGAGTGCCCTGCAGTCAGGTGGCTCAGTGTTGGACGCGGTAGAGAAAGGCTGTGCCCGCTGTGAAGCAGACCAGTGCGATGGTAGTGTTGGCTATGGCGGAAGCCCAGACGAGATAGGCGAGACTACCCTGGATGCCATGATCATGAATGGGTAAGCCTGGTCCAAAACACTGATGTGCATGAGGTGGGTGGATTGAGGTGTTGTCATCCATGCACATGAACTGTGGTGTTGCCACCGGCATAACAGGAAGCAACATAGAATAGATAAGAAAATGCAATAATTTAAATAATACATGTATACAGTATTAAGAAACAGTGGAAAAAAATGGTAATTCATATATTTATTTTAACATTTATTTACATTTTACATCTTTGTTTCCATACTCTCAAGACTTTCAAGCAAACATTTGAAATGGTCCAAAAAATAAAATGTGAATTTGGTGTTTCCATCAGAGGAGCTGAAACTAATAAATTGGTTTTGTATGACAGAAAATACATCACAGGAAAAATCAAAATGAAGACTATATGCTATGTCGTTATTTAACAAATACATTTAATTATTTTTTAACATCTTCTCAACTCACTTGAGTGCATAAATGTCTGTGCATGAGCTTCTTTTCAATATTGAGGAAAAAAGATTGAAATTATTGTTTCCCTTATGCCTTTCTGAATTGATACATAATAATTAACTAATACTTGGATGAAAACCCAGCTAGCAAGACCTGTAAATATGCAACCCTGGACAGTTGCCCCATTCACATATTGATGTTAATTCAAAGCTGGTCAAAATGTGGTGCACAGTGGTCAAACAAATATATTACTACACCGATGCAAATGATTTTTGACAAGGGCATTTCCAAACTCATCATGTCAAATCATGTTAGAATGTGAAATTAAATATTTAAACAGACATCAGCTTAAAAATAATAAAGCTATGTTGTGTCTGTGCTTTGTTTTGTTTCCTTGTTTTACTTTTCATATTGTATTTTAAATGTATTACATTTAAAATACATTTATTATATTTTACATTTTAATACATATGTTTTACATTACATTATTTTGTTTTGTGACTGATTGTTGATAAGTTGGATCTAGTCCGCCTACTACATATTTGTTGTTTTTAATCTCTACAGGAAGATTCAGATTTGTCTGAACTTCACACTCCATATCAAATATAACACTGTTACATAAAACTCTTTGCTAGCCAGCACAAATTCCCAAAGGGGGCCCTTGAACTTGAGCAGGCAATAAGAAAAAATAAAAAAATAAAAAATAACGCACTGGGAGTCATAGAATGCACTGAACAGAGCAGTAGATTTTAGTCTGCACAAGTTTTTCAAGACATGCAGGACTGGTCCAGAAGATACAATCGGCTGCATATTACACTTAATATCTCTTTAAAAAGTTCCATTCCACCCTCCCACAGTGCACAAGCCTTTTTACTTATTTAAAGGGGTAATGAGTAAAATTTATACTGCCCCATAGCACAAAATGACCATAATATATCCAGGTGGGTTGACATGGTTGTTGATCAGTACAATGACTCAACAGTTACATTGCCAGATGCTGACATTTCTGGCTTGCAAAACTCACTTTCTTACAAAACTCACCCTCAGGGTCTATTGATACTGTTGCAGCTGCGCAGATGGAAGACATTAAAGGTCATAGATTACTTAGTGCCCCATTAAACACATGCTAATTTTGTCTAGTAACCCAATTATTTAATGTATTCTCTGTGAGCAGTGATACTATGGAGGTGGGTGCGGTTGCAGACTTGAGAAGAATCAAGAACGCCATTGGAGTAGCAAGAACTGTGATGGAGCGTACTGAGCACACACTCCTCGTGGGAGAGTCAGGTATGGCAGGAATAACGTATCGAAATGTTAAAGACCATGCAAACATTGACATTTGAAATATAGCAGCTATTTTTATATTTTTTCTTCCAGAACACTTTGCTTGATAAAGAAGTGATCATACAATTTTCTGTTTTAATTTAAGTTGAATTGTTTAGTCATATTAGTTCCCTTTGAATGGGATGAAATAAAATGAGATTTTTCAAGAGCCCTTGACATTTGAGTTAGTTATTTTATCGACCAAATACTTGTCACATTAAGGGAAAAACACTTTTGTCACTCGTGTGTATGAAGTGATTTCCAATTAGTGCATGAGTAGAGAAAGATTAAATACCTGACAATAATATAATGATCATGTAAGATATAATTGCATGAAAGGACTTTTTTTACAGTTGAAATGACAGTGCAGAGAGGAGCACAGCTGGGTGCAAGTCACTTGAAGGAAACAGAAGGACAATGTAAAAAGCTTTTATTTCAGTATGAAAACTGTGGAGAAAATAATTTAAGTTTGAATGTCAAGGTATCCTGATGGCAGTTTATTTTATTTCATTCCACTGAAGCTGGATTCATTTGGCTCTATTCAACCAAATGTAAAGCAGCAATGTTCTGGCAGTTGTAAAGTCACTGTTGTTTAGCACTTTGATTTTACACATATTTTTCATATATAGGGACACATGCTGTATAAAGCAGTAACAAAACAGTACAAATATTAATATGACACTTCCTCTTTCACAAGCCCAAATGAAATGAGATTGCCTCCCTTCCTTCCTGTTTTTATAACCCAAGGTCAAGGTGGACCTAGAAGGTGTGACTTGACCCTGCTAGTATTATTTCTCTTCATAGCGTCTATGTTTGCGGAGAGCATGGGCTTCATTGCAGAGGACCTGACTACCGACAAATCCAGGAGCATTTTTTCACAGTGGCTGAAGGGCAACTGCCAACCTAATTATCGAAAGGTGTGTTGTTGTTGTTTTTTTGCCATCACTTATTTTTTCCCTGTGGCTACAGGCTCGCATCTTCTAAAAGATTGATATTAAGTGGGAAAATTGGCAGGCATATTATAGTAGTTCATAAAAAGTCAGATTTTGTCTTGGAGGTGATGCCCTGCAGGGCTGGGCTGTTACTGTTCTTTAAACTATTCTGTGAAGCTGCCAAATGATACCTGAAAAAAATTCTTTCTTTTTAATTCACTCTGCACATTTTTTTTTTCACATTTAGACTATTACACACATTCACACCTGGGAGCTCAAAATCAGACCTGCACTGATGCAGCTCCTCCGGAAAACCTTGCAATTAAGTGCCTTGCTTAAGGGCTTCCGCATAATCATTGTGGAAAGAGACAAGGTTGCTCACTTCTACCACCAAAGATTTCCCCAGCTAGCACAGGGATTCAAATTGGCAAACTTCTGATCACACATCCTCCATGAACCCATAGACCTTGTTGTCAAGTACAAAGGAATTTGTCTTGATTGAGTTTATGCAGAGAGGAATAGACAACTTTTGGTTTTACAGTAAATACTGATAGCACAGGACCGCAGGATCTCATACCGTGCAAGACGTAAGATAACAGACTCTAGAGTATCAGTCAAAATATATGCAGTCAATATTGATGCACATTTTATACTCCATGTACTTTCAAAATGAGAGAAACAGTCACCAGTCACAATCCCAAACAAAATGAGGTTTAGGCATGCAACAGGGGAATCAAGTAAGAGATTCACAGCTGTGCCTGTTTAAAATTGGCAGGAATATTTCATCACTCCCCTTTTACCCAGTAAACCAATTACTTGCTTGAAAGGCTTTTTTCAAGTTGTGGCTGAGGTCACTGGAGAGCAACTTTACCTGTATTCTTTATAATTTAACAGAGAGTTTTCAAGGGTTTTACCTTCACCTTTGTGAGGTAGAATAAAACAGGCTTTGCTTTATGAATAATGCACAAACACTTTCATAAAACAGACTTGTTGATCCCAACTTCCTTTTGTTGATGCCATCATGAAAGCTGTATAAATGTAATACAGATACAGCCTCAGCCAGTTCTGTCTGAAAAGACCTTCATGCTCAAAGTTTAACTGTACACTTTTAAGACTTCTACTGCACATTTAAAAATAGCCTTAATTTGACAGTAACTTCACCCAAAAAGATTTTTGCGTCAGTTTAGTCATAAAGTGGCAATATCTGATTTTTTTTAAAGGGTTTACAAAAGTTTTTGTGACTCTTGCATTGAAACTCGTAATTTAACCATTTCAACCCTAATTCCAGTTCTCTTTAACATCAAAGGAGCAGAAGGCAAGTGAATGAACTTTTAACATCTCCCAGCAGGTAGAGGTAGCTCAGTCAGTCACACAAAAACAGAGAACAAGCCTTTGAGGTAGAGACAGGGAAACCTTTTTTTTTCTTTTTTTTAAAATAACACTACACTCATTTACATAAACATTTTAGGCATTGTGCTGACATTCGTACCCTGAATGGCTTACAGTGAGTGAGCAGGTACTGTAGGTGCTCTGTGTCGTATTTGGGATGCTTTGACAGGTCACATGGCTGCTAATGAACACACACTGGCTGTTGCAGAAATCAAATATGTGACATTGTGATCATGAGATGGTAACTCCGAGTCTGGAAACTGGATTTAACAAAGATTGAGGTGTGTTGGTCATCAAAATGTAAACGGCTTGTTTATTTGCTAGTATTGAGATTTGACTGTGCACTAAATCCAAACCATACAAGACTGCTAGCTGCTCTTTATTTAGTTCATTTTCGTGCTGTTTACATGGCCATGCCATTTAAATACCAAAGCACTTGGTGACAACAGTTTGGTTTCATCACATCTCGTCAAATCACAGCAACTGTCTCTAGATCAACATTTGTCTTGCTTGTGTGCAATTATATTAATGAAGTCCCAGGAGAACGCCACAAGGCACACAATGATGTTGAAATTTTTGCCTGCTGTCAACAGAATGTTTTTCCAGATCCTTCGAAGTACTGTGGACCGTACAAACCAAGGGCAACACTGAGACAGGGCAGGCGAGCACGACGCACTAATATACGCTCCCATGACACCATAGGTAGGTTTTATCAATTTTAACGATAGAAGTCCTCAAGTATTTTATACGATTTAGTATTTTATCACTTTGGTGAAACTGCATATGGATGAGAAGACAGAATTGTGGCAGCACAGCATGAGCCAGATACAAACACACAACACATTTGTCTGTCTGGTTGCTAGGCAATTAGACAAATCTACCCGACTACCAGGCCGCTCCCTCTATTAATAAAATGCAGTTACAAGGCCTTGCAACATGACATGGCAATAATGAAAATGCATTACTGTCAAATAAAGTCATCAAATGACAAAAATTAATCCGTTCCTTAATTGATCCCTGTAGGGAAATTCTCTGTTCGCTCGCTCCTCCTTAGGGAGGTCTGAGCACAGGGTCAGCCACGGAACAACACCCTTAGAATAACTGTGTGATTTGCAGGGAGTCACTGTTTTGCTCAGTGACACTTTAGCAGTACAGGCACTTCTCGCATAAGAGCTCAAACTAGTGTCCTCCAGCTGAGCAATGGTTTCTATAGGCACAAGGCCACCCTGCTGATTTATTGATTGATTGATTGAACCTTTATTTAAACAGGAAGGGGCCATTGAGCAAGCTCTTTTACAATGATGCCCTGATTACAGCAACATATAAAAGCAATAAAAGCATACAATCAAATTACTGTATGCATCAAACATAGGATGTACAGATTACACAACAGCAGGCCAAAGATATCACTATGAGGGACATTAATTCAAAGACGCACACATGCATTCATGCCACTCTGTCAGTCAAAAGAGATTTAAATTGATCATATAACCTGTTCAGTATCCTCTTCTATGAAGCTGATCATCTATGTATTTTTAGTTAGCTTAGCTCTGTTAGTGTTTTCACTTCATTTGTTTCTTTATATCGGTTTTTCACTTGTCATTGCACCAGGGATGATTGCTATTGATCAGGATGGTCACGTGGCAGCAGGTACATCAACCAATGGAGCAAAACACAAAGTGCCAGGGTACGTACGTGATGTTGGTTTCACTGTGAAAAACAAGATTACATGGGGCAATGATTTTATTCTCTTTTTCTAGGCAGCCTAATGGATAGGGGGACAGCAGGTTTTAAAGTACAAAAGATTTAGTGCTTTCAGAAACTTGGTAACTGAAGAATCAACATGACATTCCTACCATGCTTTTCATCAGGCAAGAATTAGTGGAGGACTTTCTATATATTTACACAGTAAATTCCATTAAAGAGAGGGTTGTGCTCTCATATCTTAATGTTATGATGCTGAAGCTCTTCCTTGACATTCCTCCTACTCCATCTTTGATAGTAAATACTGTATGTGTTCATTGAGTGCATCTATAAGCCCCCGCAACACTGACACTGAGCTTCCGTCTATTGGTGCTTTTAACATCAATCTAGTTCATATTGAAACACTCATTCACTGCAGACTTCAAGTACTCTATACTCAGTTTATCTATTCCCTCTAATTGCTAAACCTACCACATTTACTAATTGATATGTAGCCTTAACAAAACAGCCCGTGGTTATAAGAAACCCTGGTTTACCAAATGTCTCAAATTGTCAGCTATGAAGAAAAATAAATAAATAATAATCACATGTATATACATATCTATCCATCTGTCTATCTATACATACATACACACACACCTTGTGCTTGTTATGCTGTTCTGAGTAATGTCAGAACAACACTGAAGGTCATCAGCTCTTGAAAAAACTCATCTGAGTTGCCGATAATGTCAGTCTGTTCCTTTCACACAACAACCTCACTCATAGTTGAAGCAAACTCTGGTTTAGTAAAAAAATAATAACAAAACAAAACAAAACAATAAATGGTTCCAATTTAAAGAAAAAAAAATCAATGTCAAATCAAATACATTGTAAAAGAAAAGATAATAGAAAATGGATGCTTGTGTTTCAGTTGGAAATAAATTACTTGGGTTTCATCAACAAGATTCCTTGGAGTCCTTATTGATGAAACTCTTAATTGGAAGGGCCATATTCACATAATCTGCAATCAAATGAGTAGATCTCTTGGTATCGTCTGTTAAATCAGTATCTTGGTTCTGCTTGGTTTGTTAATTAACACTTATTAAAGATTGATTTACCCAGATCTCACATACTATTGTATTGTTTGGGCTGCCATATATCCTACTTGCATTACAAATTGTTTTTTTTTCCCCCCACAAAAGAGATTTGTCATGGCCACCCTCAGTAGCCAGACTGAGCAGTCAGCCCCTATTTTCAGTCAACTAAATATCCTCTCCATCTGTATAATATATAGTAAGCATCTAACTTAATATATATTTATATATAAATCAGCCTGATTCCCTCCCTGCAATTTTGCAGATATTCTCTCAGTTAAACTCTGAATTTCTCTGAATCAGCTTCCATGATTGCAAACTTTTCACTGTGAATTCTCTATTAGATATACAGGAACCAGATTGTATGAAACACTGCAAATGAATCTACATTGCCAGTCAGTTTGGCCTTTCCTTAGTCTTGCCTCCTATCATCCACATCTTGATTATGTTGAGGGTTTTTTTGTTTGTTTTTTCCTTCATATTGTTTTACTAATTTACTGTGCCGGGTTTATTTCGTTCTCTATTGTGATTTTACTGTCATTTGGTTGGGCTTATTCATTTAGGGGAGATTTCATTAAATTTCAGTGTAGTTTTTCCCCCCATCTATGAATTGCTCCACTTGTTATTTTGTTATTTTCATTACATTGTGCAAATAAACTTACGGTAATGTTCCTGCCCTGCAGTCGTGTTGGGGACTCTCCCATTGCTGGAGCCGGAGCTTATGCAGACAGCTCGGCTGGTGCTGCTGCAGCTACTGGAAATGGAGACATCATGATGCGCTTCGTACCCAGGTACCAAGACCTTCACCATCAGACTTTAATGACACAGAGTTTAATAAAGGGAAAGTCTGGATTCTTTGGATCCACATATTACATTTCTCTCATTCATTTTATTTAACAGATTCAAAAAGCTAAAGGTGAATAAAGTTAAGCTGTACAAAAGCAATAACGTAAGATTTCAATTCAATTTTTTATTTTTATGTATTTATTTTTTTCGTTGTACCTTGACTATTGTAACTCCTTGTATACCCATCTTATTCAGCAGAGTATGTATTATATTAGTACAAAAGTTTTTACTTCTTTTGAAGCTATGTGAAGATAGTGTATGTGTTGTAATATGTATGAGGATTGTTTCCTACCATATCTATTTATCAATCTGAATCATTTTAGCATGGCGCATTTAAAAAAAAAAAGGCAGATGTTTTGACTAGGTAACAAATTTTTCCTTTTCCTGCTATCCCACCGCACCCATGGCCCCACCCTTAATAATAAGATGGATTTCCTTGACAGAGGCATTTGTTCATAGCTGCGGGTAATATTGACATCTGTGGCACCTGTGGTTTCAAACTGCCTATTTCGGGTGTGAGCCTCAAGATGCAGGAGTAACAATGGTACTATGCTGAGAGGAGCTATGACTACATCGCCCCAAAAATGTCATTTGTACATTCCACAGAAGAGTAGTTTTGACTTCACTAAAGCTGATGTTTGTTTCTAGGCTGTGAAAATATGGCAGTCTCAAAAGAATCTTATTTTTTCTAAACCTTAATTTATCCAGGATCGTTTGCTGGGCACACTCACTCATTTTTTCCCCCAGCAACAGCCTGCTTCACATTTATACAATTACACACAATCACACCTGGGTGCTGCCTATTACAAGCACAGTTTTCTGAATAGCTTCACTGGAGCAATCGAGTTAAGTTTTCTCACAGGGAGCTTGTTAGTAGTTGTTGACAGAGAAGACTGCGATCCTCACTTGCTCTCGCTGCACAGATTTTTCCCATCAATCCAGGGATTTGAACTGATGACCTTGTGTTTACAATCCTGCCTTGGCAATGGCTGCTATTCCCCCATAGCTGCAACAGGCTAACACTAGCAAAAGGGAATTTCAAAAGAACATGTGCCACATATGTTGGCATTATCAGCTGTTTTTAAAACGCTATACTGCAGGTCCAAAAATCCTCTCCCTTTAAGAAGAGTCAGTGAATGAATTTAAATGCATATATCAAACTCTAAAAGTCTGACTTTATTTAAACTAATTTGCTTGCTGTCTTGTGCGGAAAAACCCACTTACATGGTACATCTCCCTCCATAAATATTAACCGAAGAACAGAGTTCCTACACATTTTCCATTTTAAAATCCCATACTTTTACAGAACTCAATTTTTAGACATCGCCAATTTGTCACTCGTTGTTTTACATGTTTGACCTTAGGCTAATGGAGTTAATGGCGCACATGGTGTCTGTGAGGAGCAAGCAATTTGCATTGTGGTGATGGTGAATTACTACAATTTGTCACCATTTCCTGACTTTGCATGGAAAGTGACAAAATCATCATGTATACTTTCCAGACATGTTTGTGAACCCTGGAGTGACGCTGTGAATATTGCCATGTTTTATCATATTTAACCGGTGCTGTTTTGACATATTTATCTACATCATATTTATCACATGCAGTAATTGTAAACACATCCCTATCATCTCTGTTGATCGTGATTGGTGGCATTGACTGATCTCTTTAGTTTGCCTTTACTTAGCGCTTGTAATCCTGCCAACAGCTACTTGGCTGTGGAGCTGATGAGGACCAGGGCAGATCCCTCGGCAGCCTGCAAGACGGCCATTTCTAGAATCAAGAGGCATTACCCAGAGTTCTTTGGAGCTGTCATCTGCGCTAACACAACAGGCCATTATGGTGAGTGTTTGGATTCACAAATACAAACTGTGTATCTTCTGCCAAAGATGCAAAGATGCATGCCAGATTGGAATGCTTCATACATATATACATACATCTATGTTTGAAGCCAACAAAAACTAAATTTATCGACATGATATCCAAAATTTTTAGCAGACTGCCAGGCCCAATTTACACTAGTATTAAAATGCAATCTGCATGAGAATGTCATAAATGCATAAGGGAAAATGCATTTTAATTCAGGGTGTAAATGTGCACAACACATATTGTGATTAAAATATGATCGAATTTGCACTTGGATTGTAATCAGCTCTCAGTTAGGTGTAAATGCAGTTTTTATCATGTTTGCATTCGCGAGAAAGCAGCACTCACAGGGAGAAATGTCATGACTCAAACTAAGTTTACCATCTACTAAGCTTCACTGAAAGACTCCAGCATGATACGCCCCTTCCCCTCATCCGTACTGAAAAAGTCACTAACATAAATAGCAAGTTTGTTGCTGCAAAAATAACCTGTTGCTGTTTTTTTTTTGTTTTTTTTTTACTGCCGCCTACCAAAGAGTTGCAGAAAAACTCCTCAAATGAAAAAGTAACTCCTGGCAGCCTGGTATCACAGTTAATGACCCAACACCCACCAGGTTTTTGTTGACTGTGCCTCCTCCCTCCACCTACTGCATGCTTTTTTAGTGCTCAAAAATACGACGTCTGGTCCCAATGCAAAGAAAATTCAGACAACACGGTCACATAAATATCAGGTGTAAAGGAAGGATTATGGTGCTAACGATTATTTTCATTTTTGATTGACATATTTTTCAGTTATTCATTTAGTGAAAAATGGTGAAAAATGCTCATCACAAGTTACCCGAATCCAAATGAAGCCCTAAAGTTGCTTCTTTAGTCTGACCAGCAGCCAAAGAAAACAAGTTTTCACTTTATAATGATATGAAACGTTTTATAACAATATGCAAAAGCAAGCAAATCTTAGCATTTGTGAAGTTGTACCCAGCAAATGCCTATTATTTTTACCTGATAAATGACTAAAACAATTTCTCAGTTTTAATAAACTATAATAAACTATTAAGTTTTGGTTGATCAACCAATCAGTTAACTGACCTATTCTGTCAAGATTTGATTAGATCATTATCAAGGTAGCATATGCACAGATCGCATTTTGATACCAGGTGTAAATGGGGCCTTAATAAAAACAGAATATGTACTTTGGTTTATTTGTGGATTCGCAGGGACTCATAGCACTAATTTATTTATTTATTTTTCTGTCATCTCCTTAGGTGCTGCCTGCAACAAAATCCCTGGCTTTTCCCAGTTCCACTACATGGTGTTTGATTCCCAGTCAAATACACCACTGCTGAAATCTGTGGATTGTTTTTAAATTGCTTAGCAGTATTGATTATGTTAGCTGATATTATTGTGCTTGAATTAACAGTTTTTATATTGTATTTTTAAATTCTTATAATGCTGATTCTAATGCATGAATAAATTTTAATGATTAAGCCATGATCAAAACTGTCATTTGAAATATAAACTGCCACTGCTTTCACTGATTTGATTTGATCCTTTATTAATTACATATTTCTCTCATGATAACACTGAAACATGGAGTTAATTAAAACACTAACACAGACACAGATCAGACATAATACAATCACAAATTTAAACAGATGCTAGGATGAATTTGTAGGGCAAATGAACCTGGGGATTTTACCTTCAAAATATGACTTACAGGTTATAGGCCGGGGTGATAATTCAATATTATAGTATTTCAGTATAATTATGATGATATGGTGATTTGGGCATATCATGGCATAGAATTCTGTCTAAACTGATGATAGTGAGGATTTTTTTATTAAAACCTCAATCTAAAAATCAAAATACTATTAATATTATAATTTTAAGGAATATTATTTGAAGTTTTGAAGCTCTGTTTGACATCACACCTAACAATACCATTCAGTTCAATGGGATGAACCTTAATTTAATCATTTAACCTTAATTTGCAGACAAGAGTCATACCATGATGTAATGATACTGAAAAAGAAATCTTTGTCAGCACCGCAATATTGATATGGACCAGCCCTAGTTACAAATGCCCTAAATTGCTGAATATTTACATAACATTGATCGATACCCTATAGATATTTTTCTTGAAGGATGTAGTTCTGTACAAATCTGGGTACATGTGGAAGATAGAGAAGAGTATTGAGGTCGCTGTGTTTGTCCACCACCTCAGGGTTTGAATCCAAAAAATGTATTGCCACAACAAATATTAACAGCCAGGAAGGATGGACACCCCCGGTCCATTCTCTGCCCACTGGAAGAAGTCACACTGTTTACCCTTTTTAAAGCTGCAGACATAAAAAATTCGACCATTGTTGGGTCCCAGTTTGAGAACCGTCCTCATTAAGCAGCGTTTCCCGTGGTGACACAGAGGGAAGTGCAAATCAGCCCACTGCCAACGGAAAAAGAAATAAACAAATAAACACACAGAGGTCTTACCACCAGAATTAACTTTGATTTTGGTTATAAAATTTTAGTGCATGTATATTCCAGTATATGTGAATAAGCTAAAATGTATCAGCTCAAGAAATTGTTTTCAAGTATTAATTTATAGTTAATTATTTTTCAGACCACATAATTCCATAAAGATTTTGCGTAGCTTTTCATTTTCACCTCAAAGAAGTTACACTTCTTCTCTCTGGGAAGGGAGCAGACGTAGAACTGCCGTCCTTTATTTTCCCCCTCCTTGTGGACCACTTTGAGGACAGCTGGACGACCATGCGAGGCACAACACGGGGCACTGAGCCCGGGAGGAACGGAGGAACCGCCGTTCTTCTCTTTGATTTGGTGCGAACTGACAGAACTGAAGAAACAGTCTTATTAGTTTGAAATAAATTGAAAGTAAAACACAGGAATGACTGTCACATCGACTCTTATTAGCAAGCAAACAACCTTTCTTCAACCTTATGTGAAGATATGTGTTCGGTAATAATGATTGTATGTGGATGGTTTCCTACCATGGTTATTCATCAATCTAAACTTTTCTAACAATGTTGCATTAAAAATTCCACAGCCAGATGCTTTTTCATCCCACTTATCTCCCCCAAGTTGCAAAAACTTCTCTTATTATAAACTTTTATTCATGAATAGCCAAGCGAGGGATCCACTCACCCTGAGTTGGGGGTTCCATTTTGAGCATTGTTACTGTGAAAGGGGCTGTGATCAATTCTCATTTTCTTGGATGGGTGACTGTAGGAGGCCAGTGATTCCCCATTGGAGAGCTCGGCACTTTGCTTCTGCCAGCCACCAGAGGCATAATTGGGGCTTGTTGTCCCTTGGCAGACGTTGTATTTATATAAACCTCTCTCTGACGCCAAGGAATTCAAATGACTGCCGGCTGGGGAGAGCGGGGAGTTTACGGGCTTTGGCTTCTTGCTCAAGTCCGAGAAAACAAGGGTGGCAGTCCCAAATGCAGACCTCCAGTTGACTTTGAGCTCCTCTTGTGGCTTGCTGAAGGCATTGCAGGGGTATTTAATCAAATCCGCGGTGAAGGGTGACGCTTCAGTTCTAATGTCGTCTTTGTGGACTGTGAATGGGGAGCCACACAATGAGACACTCAGTTTCATATTCAGCAGTCCCAGCTTATTCTGATGCACTGGCTGGTTTCACAAAATGCGAATTGTCGGGTTTGAATGTTTAGCTCACCATAAAATTCACCAGTAAGCAGCAAACTGCTGTGCTGTGTAGTCAAAATTCAACACACAACCTGTTATGCCGATGATGTCCGCATGCTGAATTCTGTGAAATTTTTGACCATAAAATTCAACTCTGAAAGTAAGAAAATGTTGAATTGCCATGCCCTACATCAGAGTCAAACTAAGTGGGAGGATGTGAATGAGTGATGCTCTTGCTTCCCTCAACAACTATCATTGATGTGCCCTTGAGCAAAACACTTAACCCCCAACTGCTCCAGTGGAGCTGCGCAGTGGTCAGCAATAGATGGATGCAGTTGTGCTGTGCAGCTCCCAGGTGTGAAACTGCATAAATGTGAAGCAAGGTGTTGCTGAAAAAGAGCAAGCACCCTCAGTCGAGTTTCCCTGTATCAAGGCCTAAAATATATAAAAACGTTACTGTCCATTTGAAGATTAATTAAGGTGGCGTTCGGCCAAGCATGTTTGGGGTGTTTAGAGGAACTCTCGAGTGTATACTCTCTGAGTCTGGTTTCCTCAGGCAGGTGAGATAAATGTGCCATTTGAACTATAGTGAGGTTCTTTAGTGAGAATGTAATCCAAAACAACTTCAGGAAATGACACAAAAACACAAGGATTATGGGTAAAAGGAGACATGTTGTTGCCAGCATTTATTCATGCTTAGTAATGAACTAAGGGCAAACCGCAATATTGACTGATGCTCATGTTCAGCTATTCATTCAGCTTTTGTTTCCAAGCCCTGGCTCACTTGTATTTAGTGCAGTGTGAACCTAAAGAAACCAAATACATAAATGCAAAGTAAACTTTTCCACTGTTTTCTTTGGATGCAAAGACAAAACTTCGGGTGTGATTTTGTGTTTTTCCATTTCCAGCATTAGAACATTGCTGCCATAATGCATGTCATGGTAGTCAGAGGCAAAACACCGACTGACAGAGACAGAGAGAAACAGACACAGAAACACATATACCCACACAAATACAGAGAGGTCAGAGTGTCTGATTGCTTTGTCACTCGAACAGCTTGGGGTTTGGTGCCTTGCTCAGAAGTACCTCATCAACAATGGACACAGCGAATGCGTCATGCATCCAACCAGCAATCTCGCAGCTACTGTCTTGTATCTCTAACCTCAGGGGCGAACTGCCGCCCCATTAAATCCAGTGACTGCAAAGGCAGAGCATTCACTTACCCTCAGGTCTTGGAGTGAGACAGGCTTCGCAGGCTTTTGCTGCTGGCTGGTTGATGAGCGTGCAGAGTTGACAGGCCCACTCCTCTTCCTCCCTCTTAGCCACATGATCGCTGGTTCCTTCCTTGTAGGCCCAGGCAATCAGGCTGTTCCTGACTGGGAGCTTGCTGAATATAAGAGGATGACAGCATTGATTCACGTGGTTATAATAAACTTTTGCAATTAAAACAGGCAAAGATGTGATGGAAGTGCAATTGTGAACCGGAGATGATCTAAAATGTCCCTATATGGTAAAGGCACCACATGCACAGCAGCAGGGATAATATTACTGTGTGAAAATGAAATTCAAGCTCCCCTGAATTATGTTTACACAAACACTAACATTATTCTGACTTCATAAAAACTTTCAATGTTATACCTTGAAGTGCAAAGCCAAATTACTTGTCATTCCGGATAGCATTCTGCTTTTGGAAAAGAGAAGACTCTACCATACAGGGCAAGAGGAGCTCAATTTACATTACATTTACATTTTAGGCATTTAGCTGAAGTTCTTCACTAGAGCTGTTTAGAATGAGTGAACAGCTAAACTTTACATCACCAATATTGCAAGAAACCAGGCACAGAACTGCAAGTGCAAAAACTGATACTAAATATAACAAATATTTCTGTAGGTGTGACACAAAATATCAGGGTAAAGGCCACGGAGATGATTTTTTTAAGCAAGCATTTTCACTTGAAGTAGAGGATAAAGATATGAGAGAAGGCGATGTGATTCATTCAGCTGCTCCAAGCAGACATGTTAGCATTCTGACATGAAGCTAGACTATGTCTGACAAGGAAGCAAAGCTGAAAGGCCAACAGTCATGGAGGAGGAGAGTGGCATCGGCTTTCAGGAAACTTTTCTCACAGATTGCTTTATCAGCTGTGTAGCGTGTTGTAAGGGCTTTACGCTCTAACCCCTCACAAAGCTTTGCTCAAACACAACCCAGGAGGCACTGAGCCCGTGCCCTATCTGGCAAACACAGCCTTATATGCGCATTATTTCCCCCCATAGCACTTCCCATTCCCTGCCAAAGCCATCTGCCCACAGAGTTTGGCCTGTCTAATTTTGCACCAATTGTTTTAAAAGGTTTTAGAAGTTTCTGCGAAATGAGTTTTGACAAATGATTGCTATCGTTACATGTCGATTTTTGGAACTAGCATTAATTTTGAAGCATCAATGTTAAAAAATATATAATCAGAAAGTTGCAAAAGGTTGCAGTGTTTTTTAATGATTAGTGCATTTCTATTGAGAAAAATCAATGAAACATCATCTGATTCTGTAGAAAAGTAAATACGGTGTATGAAATGAATGAAAATTATTACTCTACTGAATAGTGATATGTGTGTTCATTTAACAAACTCAAGGCACAGCAAGATGGGGCTGGGCAATATATCAATATTATATCGATATTGTGAAATAAGATTAAATACCATCTGGGATTTTAGATGCGATGTGCTGTCTTCTCCAGTTTTAAAGGCTGCATTACAGTAAATGGATGCAGTTTTCTGAGCTTATTAGACTGTTCTAGCTGTTGCCTGTACCTGCTTGGTCATCATATCACCATCATATTCACATTATTAATGACTGTTTATCAAAAATCTCTTTGTGTAAATATTTTGTGAAATCATCAGTTGTCATCCTTACAATATCGCCACAATATCAATATCAAGGTACTGGGTCAAAATAGTGTGATATTTGATTTCGTCCGTATCGCCCAGCTCTATAGTAAAAGGTATTTGTTAGGCTTTTATCCTACTTGAGCAGCAGAATTGTTTCTGGTATCAAAAAGTTTCCAGTGATTTCCCTAACTAATGAGGTAAGACAGCATCTTTTCAGTCAGAGTGTGAGAGGTCCCTTAAGGTCTATACCTGATGTCAACTTCACTGGGGTCTCCAGTCTGACAGCGCTCACAGAAGTAAGTCATCCTGCCGTTGTCTCCAAGACGACAGACAGTGATGGGGGCAGAGCACTGGCCACACTGGGCTCGCTTGTAGACTTTGTAATGTTTGTAGAGAGGAGAGCTGGATTTACGACACTGATGGAGAAGGAAAAGTGTGGACAAGAGTGGATAGAAAGATCAGGAGGAAAAGAACAGATAATAAAACTTTACCTTTTCTGCCTGGCTCTTATTTGCCTCCTTGTCTATTATACATGGAGATTGGGAAGCAGGACTATTTGATATATCTACTGTCTAGGCACTAGGGCTTTGAGTTTTGCACTCCTTCCCGTTGATTGTTTTTATTGTTGACAGTCTGGGATTTTCAGTTTATCCTACTATTAGAAGTAAATCTGAATGTTGTGAATGTAAATGTTGTGTATTTATCTTAATTCACCCATGCAAAGAAATTTGAGCACATAAAGCCTATGTTGATACTGATGTACAAAAATCCAACCTTGTAAAACAGCAGAGTGAAGTCTCGCGTCATCTTCACCAAGTGGTGGATCTGCTCGTCTGTCAGCTGGTGAACCTGAGGACAAAGCAGCACAGTTTGTTACAGCTCAGATCCACAGTAAGTAAACCTTATTTGTACAGCACTTCTTTCCAAAACAGAGTTAAAGTGCTTTACCGTCAGCAAATCAATAATACAAGCATATAAACAATAAAAATGTCAGACATGAATTAAAGAGAGGATTAAAAAGTAATGCAATAGAAAAACACAACTGAAAAAATATATGAAAGCCTTTCCCAGGACTTGAAGCCCAGACAGCAAACGCCTGGTTCTGGCTCAGTGAGGATGAAAAGACCTGAGACACACAAATACACACCATTTGTAGCTCCTCATAGTGATCCTAATATAACCTGCTGTAGTGACATCTAGGGGTCGATAATAGAGGAAAAGCTCGTAAAAATTCAGTGGTCCCCAAAGAAGAGCTGGGCAGAAATCTTAGATTAATAGTGCTTTGGTATGGTGCTGTGGTTTCATACACCTCAATGTGCTGTGGTCTTGTACCCTGTCTAAAACTTTAAGGGGGCCAGACATCCTACCAGAGCTGCTGGAAAGAGTTTATATTTCAGAGTATTCATGCTGCAAACTGAGTGTCTCTCACCTGTTGCAATTTAAATTGCAGCAACAATATTCTCCGAATAGGACGAGTTTTAAATTTTTAATACTTGGATACTTCAAGAAATTCATTATCAGACATAAAATGAGACTTTTCTTCCATACCTTTTCTTTGCTGAATGAAAACACATTTCACATGCAAGATGCCAAGAAATGTATTTTCTGTTGTGTATTTTCACCATTTCTGGCAATTTTATACGATACACTGCTATCTGAAAACATAAATGTGACATTTAAATGAAAGAATATTGTAAAGAAATATTTTAAGGATTATTTTCCAGGGCTCCACTTGCACATAGAATGGCTGCCGCTCTGCAGGGCTGCTAAAGCAGGTGGATGCAAATTTAAGATTCTGTATAACTGGCGAAACATCAAGGAGTACCATCAACATCTTTAAAAATCATTTAAGTAACATCCCAGACAGCAACATCCATTCAAAAACTAGGAAAAGCCTGTTTTCTGTAATAACCCCATTTAACATTTGCAGCCTATATTGTATCTGATTTTTAAAATCAGAATTAGAAAAAATTCAAATTATGTCCTTCAAATATGGTCATAAATCAAAGGGAAAAAAGCTAATCTCAAAGACTACCTGTAAAGAAATTGTGTAAGTCCTTATTTTATTGATTGATGCTCTGCATTTGTGCAAACTGCACCCAGAGGAAGGCCTATTTGTGCCGCAATGCGCTTGTCTGTACTGTGTGTTTTCCTCTCTCCTTATTGTAACGCATCAGTCAATAAAAATAAAGTCAAAGTTTTTCTAGGAGAGGGGGTGCCTTAAATTTTCACTCTTTTTTTTCCTGCTGAACACAATCCATCATTTTTGCCGTACCTTCACGGCTGGGTGGAGGCCAGAGTCAAACAGGGCTTCGTTTTTAATGATGTTGCCGACTCCTGGCAGGACGGCCTGGTCGAGGAGAACGTCACAGAGCATCCTGCTACCTTGTCTCCTCACCACATCCTCCGCCCGGGAGAAGCTGAACTTAGAGGAGCACACATCCTGACTCTCCATAGCCTTCACCCTCTGCTCACAGTCCTCTGTCATCCTGCAAGCAAACATTTTTCAAGCAGTGGAAGAAGGTAGGAAACATATGGCTGCTCTTACTGCAAGTGTGCTACCAGGTCAGCTACAGTATTCAAGAAGTTGTATATTTCACATTTTTTTTAAAAACACTCTATTATGGTTTTCCCTGTTTTTTATGATGCTGGCCGGCACAGGTGAAATGTCTTCAGCCAGTAAAAGAAATATGTCTGGTCACTGAGGAACACATTAGGACAAATGTCTAGCAAAAATGTTGCCTTTTTTGTGCAACAATAGCCACTGCTGTCAGACACAACCTAATGTAGGACATACTCACTGAATGGGACTCATCCCCCAAGGTGAATTTGTGTCATTTCAATCTATCTAGGCTACGCCAGTGTCCCCATTACCTTATTTCCACAGCACTGTCGAAGAAGCAGACAATGTCGTTAGTCAGGTGGATTTCCAGCACTGGGACTGAACCTTTCCTGTCCTTCCTCTCAGCAGGGTTTATACGCATTGATCCATTCATGCCAAAGTGGACTCTAAAGGATGTAAGCGTGTAAGAAAGCAAGTAAGCAAGAAAGAAAGGAAAAAAGATTTAATTACCGTATAAGATTAGTCAAGAAAGCAGCAGAAGGGTAGCCTGGTGTTTAGAGAGGAGTCCATCCTATGTTCCCTCAATGGAATTTTTTCAAACTGAAAACAGCCCCATGTTCCTGCAATCCTTTGTTTCCCCAACATAAAAAGAACAACTATTTCCATACCCGTTATGTTACATTATAAATTGCACAATCTGAATGGCGTTAAAGGTCAGGCTGCATCCAAAGATGCTCTCTTATACAAAAACATAACATTTTATTAACATTACAAACATTAAAGTTGGCATCAGCATGGACATGAACATTAGCAACATACACAATGCTATATTCCCTCTTCACAAGAAAAAAGAATAGTCTGTCAATAATGTCCATGTTCTCTGGTTTATTGGCAAAAATGCATAACCTGATAGTACGTTGAATGAAAATGAATTGCTGTTGAAACCAGTGTATGAAAAAATTACATTGAGGTAGGGCTGAGCAATATATTGATATTATATCAATTAGGTGATATAAGATTAGATACTGTCAGGGATTTTGGATGTCCTAAAATTATAATAAGGCATAAGTGCTGCCTTTTCCTGGATTTAAAGGCTGCATTACAGTAAAGGGAAGCAATTTTGTGAACTTATTAGGCTGTTGTAGCTGTTATGTTATTTGCCTCTACCTGCATGGTCATCATATCCACATTATTAGTGACAGTTAATCCAAAATCTCATGTGTAAATATCTTATGAAAGCAACAATAGTCATCCCTACAATGTTGAAAGTCAAAGATATTGTGATATTTGATTTTGTCCATATCACACAGCCGTAGAGGGAACATGCAGTAGGACTTTTAGAAAATGGATACGCTCCCATCATCTTGAAACTAACAGAAAAGTCTCATTCTCCATCACAACAGTAACTGCGTGTCCATCAATACACTGAACCACTACCTGGTTGTCAGCTAAATACCTAATAATGTAATTGTTACATGACGTGACCTAAGCAGCCAGTTCTAGCTGTGGCTGACTGATATAAGATTGGTGAAAGTTTTCTAGGCTAATCAAATCCTGGGTGGTATTTATTGAGCTAGTTCCCTCTTAGAAAATAAATGGTGGCTGAGTGTAACAAACTTACCTCAAAGCTCTTGCACCAAAGTACATGAAGAGCTCCTTCCCCAGGGTTTCAACACCAGCGTACTGACATCCATGAAAGATACGGAAAGGATTTCCCCCTGTGATGTTTCTCTATGATGCAGACATAACCTGGTTAGCAGGTAGCAGCAACTCACAACCTGCTAGCATGACATGGATTGTAGCTAGCTATAGTTAACTTTAGCAAAGCTGAATATTGCAGTAACAAGCATCTTAACGTAACATTCAATAAATGTTTTACAAATTTCGAAGACTTTCTCTTACACCCACAAATACAGAGTGCACATTTCCTCTTAACGTTAATCAGCATAGTCTTTATTCCAGATAGTTTACTGACACTTTGGTGAGCTTAACTAGCTAACAAGCTAGGCTATTTTTAATTCTTGAATGTGTCGACACTTACTGTGCTCGATGCTGTCAGGCTGCCTCTACTCTCTTTCACTTTTTGCCCTTTCTGTACTTTTGAACGGATTTTTTCTCCGTTTAATGTGCATCCTGGACCTTCAACCATTTTCGGTATCAGTTAAAATACAATCCTCGTGGGTTTAACTAGACTGTAGCTGTCCACCAGTTTGAGTTGAATAGTGTCTTGAAGTTGCCTTTCCTTGATGTGAGGGGTTACAAAACAAACATTCCCCGCCATATGATTCAAATATGCGCATGCGCGAAGGTGGTTTGTACCCGGAAGTAGGCGTCATTAAATAGTGCATTAACCTACTTATAATATTTTTCTCATGATCCTTACTGAAAAATGTGGTCATAAATTATATAATTAAGTTCACGTATCATAAAATATATCATAGGTAGTTTGCACAGCATAATAATAAATCAAGTCGATCCACAGGACAGTAAGTTTAATTTCTCAAACGTTTCTAGTGAAAAATACAAGACAGACATGATATGGAACAAGATAAGATCCCACAACACAAAATAAAGGACAGGGATCAATAAAGAGGCTAATGTTTTAATATGTATTTTATTTATTTAGCTTGGTAATTATTTAGATTCACTATATGATTCATTCATTCATTCATTCATTCATTCACTCTCTAATGCTTTTTACCTGAAAAATGCAGCCTACAAAACTTTACATCACAATAAAGTGCAGGAGATCAAAAGCTATAAATGTAATTGGTGCCTTATTACATCATTACCTGAACAGATTTTCCCTAATCTGCACAACATCCATCAACTACTTCATCTCCATCATTAAATAAAATCAGTATTACAGCCTGTGCAGTTCAATATAAAATCCAACATAACATTTCAATCTTATTTCGGGATACCAGCTGCTCTCAACTCAATTGTCATCATTTCTGAATAGGTCTTCTACTCAAATCTGTGATATCATAAAAGATCTGGCACACTGACTCATTATGGTTTATCATCTTGCAGCCTCATGTTGTAGCTCAGTTCAAAATGTTGTGCGAGAGTTCCCTCTACTGGAAGGCTTTGGCTCATGATAGATAGATAGATAGATAGATAGATAGATAGATAGATAGATAGATAGATAGATAAATAAATAAATGGACCATCCAGTTTTTATAGAGTGCCAAAACCACATGACTAATCACCAATGAACCAAGGTTCATTTACATGAGATTCTGAGTTTTCTTTTTTCAGGAAAACTACATTTTACTAAATTACTAAATTCTACAAAAAGCATGATGAAAATGCCCTGTTATGATTCCACAATGTATGATTCAAACAAAATAACTTATTAACCTCTAATATGCAGCCTACCATTTATAGCTCCAATTACAAACATAAATATTCAATGGAAAACAACACAAAAATGTGACTGTTTTGGGTCAAACACATTGAAGATAAAATATTTGCACTGCAAAAATAGGATTCAGCTTTTTGTATAGGCCCTTGTAAAAGTTATAAGGTGTTACTGTTGTCTTGGGTTATGCTTGTTGATTTTGTAAATCCAATCTCATGTTAAGGAGCTTCATGGTTTATTTTTCAGATAGTGGACAGGTGAAGCATTTTATATAATGTACAGTGCATCTACTATGGATGTTGGAAGTGAACTGAGTTTTTTCCTTCCACTTGAGGGCGCTTTTGCACTATTTTTGGGTCTGCAGCCCAAACAATACAGGGAATGCAAATGTGGGTCATAGTGTTATGGTGATTAATATGAAAAATAAATAGGCTATATATAATATTGGTAAATAGGGTAGAGACAGAGATAGTTGACGTATTACAGTCTCAATAAAAATTGATTAAATTTGGATTTTCTTTTTTATTAGTATGCATGTATAAAGTTTTTTTTATTTACTTTTTTTTATAAACTGATTTACAATTCCATTAAACACTAAAAGCTAAAATATCTAGAGAAAATGACTGCCTAACTCCAGTTTGGCACCCATTTGACATTTAAAGTTCATTCAAATTTCTTTGAATGTCCTTGAGATGTCTCTATAACTCCATCCAGCACATCCAGGTTCAATCTGACTGCTGGATGTATGTCATTATAGTTTAATCATATTACTTTCCATAACCCTACCATGTTCATTTGAGGTGTCCCATCTAGTCTGAAAAAATGCAAAGGAATTTTAATTTGCATTACTGTCAAAAGATTTTCTGCACGACTTGCTTGCGTAATTGCAACAATTTGTTTGCTCTGCAGTTTTACCATCCAGAAGCCCTTCTGTGAGCCCAGATAAAAATAGATAGGCTACATGTTCCTCAGCCAAGTGTACAGCCATGCCCTCCTTCAAAAAAGGCAGCACTCAGCAACAATGTGTATTAAAATCAGAAGCTGCTCTTGGATTGGTGGTAAGAGAAGTGGGTCTCTCCCGGGCAATTAAAACGTAATTCAATCCAAATTGCCAAAACCGCAGTGTCCTCTCGCTGTTCTCTCTCTTGCCTCAAAACCTACAGTATCACAGGATGAGAGCAAGAATTTCCCCTATGGATTTTCACATTTCTATGCCCTCGACAGAATGTAACATACTGTAGATGAAAGGGCAACAAGTCCATATCATGTCTTCTCATCTGCATCAGATGCTACAAATTCAGTGTGAACAGGGTTGATGAAGTTCTTTTCCAGTACAGCATGTATCCCAGCATGTACATCAACTTAAACAGTATAAAAATATCCCGCATAAAAAAAATTAAAGAACATTAACTGCATGATAGTGCATTTCAGTAGCATATATCACTAACTAGTGAATGGCAGCTTGTACATATCAGTCTTAATACCACACTCCACAGTGAATTATATTACATTATTGCCTTACATGAATAAACTACACTGAAAAAAGAATCCATTTCAACAAGTTAATTAGTGTCAGATTCAATCAATTCCATTTAAAATCTTGTTTTTCTTAAAACAAGTTTAAAAATCCACCATGAGATAATCCTACAGAGCCCATAAATCCCACCTGTTTCCAAAGCTAATCAACTTGTTTCCAGAATTTTCTTGAGTCAAGTATTATTTTCTTGATACTAATAGGCTTATTTCGCCTTACCTTGCCTCACATTTATACTGTACTTGTATTTATAAAAAAAAAATCCTGAAATAACTGAAACTGTAATATAAACAAGTGGGATTATTTCATCCCACTGGCAGATATTTTTCACTTATTTTAAGAAAACAAGATTTTAAAGCTAAATATGTGACTAAATGACTTACTGTGTTGCAGTATTAGGCCTCTAAGTCTTTGTGTATTCAGTATAAACATTATAAACTGCTTACTGTATATTTTTTAATTGACTGAAATAACATCAACCAAGTATATACTGATGTCCATATTCTACCCTACTTACACATTATCTCATGCATTTCATTAGTGTGACTGCCTCATGGGAAACTGGTTGAGTGTACTGTTAGACATTCATCATGCCCCTTCTACACATGCAACTATACAGTATGCCATGTTTCCTGTATGTAAATAATGACTGAATAGTGATTTGCAATCACTGTCCCACTTGAACTGTGTGTGCGTGCCAGTTTTTCTCTGTGTTTTGTGTTTTTGTCAGTTTGTGCTGTAAAACTATATACAAGAACAATCCTTGTACATGTATGGTATTCAGTGGTTAAAGTGTTTCTGATTCTGGCTGATTACAGTGTTTATACCTTCTTAAACTAGTTCTACCATTTTACAGATCCCACTTGATACTAACATGCTTTTTGACCATCTATAAGGAGAATAATACTCATGGATAGATATATCCCTGTAGAGATATTTCATATCTCTAAAGGGATTTTTATTCAGGGAAACCTCTCAGACTAAACTAAACCATAGGCCCAATGGAGCGAGTAACAGGGCCTATAGATTGTCAGCTAAAAGATAAAAAGTGCAGCTACAGAACTAGAGTATTCCAGGGCCCAGATGATCATCCAGGCATGGCCGGCAGACAGATGAGCACTGGGTGGAAGAGTGTCAAGATAAATGCACAGTACAGAGAGGTGTGGCACACAGAAGTCAGCCAAAGTGGATCCTCAAAATATGTTTTTTTTGGGGGGTGGGGGGAGGATTGCCTTATGCAAATAGAGGTGTGAATGTGAGTGTGTGTGTGTGTGTGTGTGTGTGTGTGTGTGTGTGTGTGTGTGTGTGTGTGTGTGTGTGTGGGTGTCACCTATGACAACAATAACAACAGTAATCTTAATAAAATCACAAACACCGATTTCTATCATCTGAATCTAAGAGCAGATGTTAAAGAGCAGGAAGACACAGAAATGAGGAGATAACGAGCACAAGCAAGAGAAAAGTGTGTGTGTGTGTGTGTGTGTGTGTGTGTGTGTGTGTGTGTGTGTGTGTGCTGTGATCATGTA
>OMKZ01014684.1:46056-79868 GCA_900302535.1 Neoniphon sammara
GTGAGTGTGTGTGTGTGTGTGTGTGTGTGTGTGTGTGTGTGTGTGTGTGTGTGCATTTATGTGTGTATAGGCTGTGGACAGTGCCTGCTCCACTCTCTCATACCAATTCACCTTCACTTTTTTATAATGCATAATTTACATGGTCTTCTGTCTCACTTAGTTATACTGCTACTGACATTAAAGCTGCTTCTTTTCACATACAGTACTACTGTAGCAATGCTGTAATCCATACTTTTTTAAACATTTTCATGCATATGTATATATATCTATTTAATATGTGTTGGGATTGTCAGTTGTGTATATTTATATAACTCCCGTTTGCTCTATTCTTATTTATGCCCTATTTTTCATTGATGTATCCAATGCTGCTTGCAACAGCTCAGTTTCTCCACAATTTAATTTAACCTAATCTACTGTTAGTCCTATTTCGGATACTATTCATCACTTAACAATTTGACTGTACTATATTTAGCCCCACATGTATGACAAACGTGGATGCGCACCCAGTATCACATTGTTGTTTTCTGTGGCAGGATAATTTCATCCTCACTAGCTGCTGCATGGAATCAAACATAACATGATTTCTTGCTACTGTATTGATACTATATGCCTAATACCTACTCAGTCCTAAAAATAAATACAATATAAAGGGAAATGGGAGCAGAGACATTCATTTCAGATTCAGTCCTTACACTCTAATGATCTTTTCAGACTTTGAATAGACCCCTCGTGCCTGTCTGAGCCCGTGCTTGTGTGAGAATGTGAAGTGGTTAATCAAATCACAATCAATTCTGGGAGCCATTCAGTGACACCAGTCATCCACTGATGGCCACTGAACAGCTCTGAATGTCTTGAAGCCATGAAACTTTCAAAATTATCTGCCAATAGGGAAGGAATGTTTTTCTTAAAAACTTGAAATATATGAATAACTAGAGCAGTTGGGAAACACCTGGAAGGTAGCTGTTGAGGGATGGGCGATCAAAACTTTATTTTATAGATTTTCCCAACTGGTCAGAGGATTTGGTGATTTTCTGATCACAACCGTTGCTTTTCAAACTTTGGACTATGTTTAAAGAGGAATAACAAATATTTTTACTACCACACTGAAAGATAATATAGCCCTAATATATGCAGGGGGTTGGCAGGATTGTTGATCAATACCACACTGCATATATAAACACACAGACACACATTTAGTCCCTTACTTTGACAAATGGTTCCCAGATATCCCAGCATAAATCTGGATCACTCAACCTCAGGCTGCATGGCTTCCTTCTGGATTTATAATGTGTGTATGTGTGGTGTGCATGTGCATGATTGAGCACATACACATACAGTGTGTGTGTGTGTGTGTGTGTGTGTGTGTGTGTTTACTGCACACACAGAAAAAAAATTCTCCATCTTAATAAGCCATTTCGTCTCATCTTAAAATCATGTTTTTCTTATAACAAGGTTAAAAAAAATCTGACAGTGTGATTGATGAGATAATCCCACTTGTTTCCAGTGCTGATTCTGCCTTGTTTGAACATGTTTATACTTGCTCCCAGAAAAAAATCCTGAAACAGGGAAAACTGCATCGCAAACAAATTGGATTATCTCATCCCATTGGCAATTTTTGTTCTTCTTGTTTTAAGAAAAAAAAAAAAAGATTTTAACACTGAATATGAGTCTAATGACTTGTTAAGATGGATTTTAAAATTTTTTTATTTTAATTTTATTTTTTTATTTTTTTTTTTTTTGCAGTGGTTATGTATTTTAATGGATTATTTGTGTATTTATCTGTTAACCAGCATGCGTCAGGTTTCCAAAACATATATACCCAACAGAGGCCAGTGTGCAGGTGTCTGGTTTGTCCAATAATTCATAAGCTTTGTGGTGCAATATGGTTTCATTCACTGAATGAACAAGAATTGAACTAGCATTAACTAGCATAATGCATTCTTTTAAAACTGCAAAAATGTTAAGTTAACAAAGTCTTTTTTATCTCTTATTCAGATATTTCAGTCTTAAATCAATCAATGAAAATGTTCTTCCCTACTGGCAGATAATTTTGCAGATGTCAAGACTACTTATATCAAGACATTTATTTTAAACAAGCTAAACTACTTTGAATCAAGGGTAATTTTTCCTCCCTGGAATGGTTCTTTAATTAAATATCTAGAAATATGTTAAAAACCTCTGACGGAAACATAAAAAAGACTTTCTAAAAAGTTGGAAAAATTCCTGATTCAGAGCTCTGATTGGCACTGGTACCTTATTAATGCTGGGAGAATCCAGCAGAGTGGCTGGCTTTTAGCATGACAGCTGAACTTGGAAGAAAAAATAGGAGGTTGATATAGTGCCAGTGTCCCACAGGGAAATATTACAAAGTGACATATTGCAGACAATGGCCGTAAGTGAGAGAGGAGCTGGTGAAATGAGCACCACAGCACCACTAACAATGACTCAGTCTATACTCTGTAAAATGATGTCATTTAAATCACGGGTTTGGCTCCACTTCAGCACAGCAGACATGTATGTTTTCTTTAGGCCACATCATAGTCACCATGGCACCCATTTCCCCAGAGTAAAGCTCAGTCAAACTGATAAAATATGACATTTAACGCTGCTACACATGGACACAAGTTATTTTGTACAAATCAACTGTATTTTAGGAGTATAATTAATAAAATGAAATGAAAAAAAAAGTTGTATCTATGAGTATAATTAATACAATACATGTAAGTAAAAGCTGTATTATTGTGAAAATTGACAATAGGATAACACATAGTTTGTTAGTTTGCATGAATTGCTGCCACATAGTGATGGATAAGTCAATAAACTGTATATTGCTCTATCTATCTATCTATCTATCTATCTATCTATCTATCTATCTATCTATCTATCTATCTATCTATCTATCTATCTATCTATCTAACAATAACAATGAACCAAGTCATGTTTGCTGTATCAGTGGGAGTATATCTGTGTTCCCAGGACCCTATGTGTTTTTCATACACCATTTTCAAGCACCATTTCAGATATCATCTACTGAACATGTACTATCAGATAATGCATTTTTTAAATGTATAACAGAGGCAAGGAAATTATTATTCTTTTATGTTCAGATAACACAAAATTGAGGGAACATGGGGCTGTTTCAGTCTGAAAAAAATATATTGCAGGAACATAGGACCATGGGATCATAGGGTGGACCCCCAGTCAGATCACTAATGTCAACTAGCAAGCCAAATCTCCTAAAATTACAGTAATTCCTCTCCATGTAAGAGATAAAGACAGACAATCCACAAGGGAGCCAGAGATCTGAAATCACACTCAAATAAAGTGATTATTAGCTCTCTACATCATTGCCATGAATTTGCTGTGAGGCGGTGCAGAATCTGTGCTTGCTGACACCAGATACTGACACTATATTTGATTGCTGTTAGTAGTACAGTATGCTATGTTGAAAAGGAACACGTTGACCCAAAACAACACATCCTTTAGAAAAATCATCTAGGCGCTGTGATCAGAATGCTAATTTTCCCCAGTAAAGTTTTATTTTTATAAAACTACCTGTGAAGCAACAATGTCAGTTGTTTCTGCAGTGGAGAGAAGCTAAACTGCAGTTGGAGATGTGTTGCTATGCAACTGGGATTTCAGAAGTACATGCAGCGCCAGGGTCACATTTCAATGACTTCACTGGTTTGGCAGGAGCTGATGACAGTTAATAATGCTGTTTTCGAAGCACTTCATTCACCTCTTGAAATGTGAATGTTCCATGGTGTGCACTTTGGCAGGATTCTTCACTGTTTCTGCTTATAATTTGAGAAATAATAACTTTTCCACCTTTTCTTCCTGGTTCTTATTTCTTTATCTAACACTTCTCCATCATGCATGATCATTCTAGGCACACACTTATACTTCTTATATCTATTGTCAAAAGATTCTGACTTTATGCAATCATTATTGCCAATATCAGTTGCTGGGAACACTGACAGTTGTGGAATTTTACCTTATTCTAATATCATAGTTGCTGTATTAGTCACTCTAGATAAGAGTTAAGTGAAACCACAATGTATAAAATGCAATGGAGACATCAAAGGCAAATAAATTAATTAATTAATTTACAAAAAAAAAATCCTGTACTAATGATATTCTGCTTTTGAAACATAATATTGACTTACTTTGTTACCTTTAAAAATATTTCCTTACTCAGCTACTTCCTTCAAAGGCGGATACATTTTTCCCATGGACTGGTGAGTATTGGGTTAACGCTGCTGGATTTATCCACTGATTCCTACATCCCAACAACTGCACTCAATTCCCAGTCCCTAATCTACAGGATGTATTAAGTGCACTTCATATATAAAGTGCTCATTGTTTTTCATTGCCCTGAGGATTTTATTATTGTTCCATCGCTACTTTCACTGGCCATGGGTTGTGCCAGGAGGATGAATAGTAGCACACACAGGGTGAGGAAAAATTGACTGGTAACCCCCCCATGCACACTCTCTCTCTCTCTCTCTCTCAATACCTCCTTAAGAAAGTCCCTCTTGTTTGGCCCTCTCGGTTGGAAACATCCTGCAGAGTTCTGTTTCATCTGTGTAAACTGTGGAGGTCACGCAACCACACTACAAAAAATGTCCATCATAGCTTTTAATCTCATATACTATCAACAAGTGAAAATTATGTGACAAAATTAATTTCCGGTGCAACTCAACTTGTTTCCACAACTTTCTCAAGGGCCATTAACTTGCATCTCACAGTTATCCGCCTCCTTTCAAAATAGCGTCATTTATTTCAAGAACACTTGCAACAAGTGCACTAAACAGACTGTCTCACTCCATTGGCAGAATTAAAAAAAAAATCAGCTTTTAAGACTAAAAATGAGATTAAAAATGAGATTAAATGACTTGTTGCAGTAAGATGGAAATGTTTTTGTCCGCGAGTTACTCAACACGCCAAGTGAACCGCCCACATACAGTACGACCCTTTAAACTCATGCACTGTCTGGACTGTGGCATGGCCAGGAAATAATGAGGAAACAACTTATACTGTTTGTTTTAATGCTCTGTCAGTCACTGGAATGGAGGAAGACACGCATGCCGGGGGCAATCAAAGGAGCAAAATGTTGACAAAACAGCCCAAAACAACAGATGCACACGTCAAGATAGTGCCTGGCTTCTGACGCTTTTGACATGTAAGGCGATATATTGATTCAGAACAAAATGGCTGCAAGTAAATAATAATCACAGTTAGGTGTTAACAGATTTGTCCTCTGGGTGGCAGTGTTTCCTTCTTCATCGCTGATGTTCCCTCCCAGAGGAAATTGGACAAAAGCAAACGCTGTCTTCCCACCACCCTCAGCGGGCTACACTTGTCACTGGGAGGACTGAAGGAACGTTAGGCATCAGAATAATTGCCTGAAAATCAGGACATCCGATGCTTTGAGCTCATCCGAATGCTGTTGTTAGATGAAACACTTAATAGTCAGGGGACATTGTCACTCTAATCTCTATTACCCCCGCGTAGTTCATACTGTTAGACTAATTTGATAATAGCCCTTTTAATTAGATGTAAATGATGGCACTAGTAGCATTGGACATGTAGCAATCTCAGTGAACAAGTCTCACCATAATGTTGTCAGACAACTCTAACCAATAGCAATTATATGTTGACAAGAGAGACTGTCCTTCAGCTGGAGGCCTGGGATTCAAACCCCTGCATCAGCAAACTGCTGTCCTGCTGAAGTGTCCTTGAGCAAGACACTGAGTCTGTACCGGCTCCAGGGCTGTTGTTCTGCAGCTGGTCCTGACCTCTCTAAGAAGGTGGGCAAACAAAAAGAGAATTTCCCTACAGGGAGCAATGAAGCATCACATTGTCATTATTTATGTCATTAATAATTGTCAGACTCCACCCACTTTGAAGCAGTGACATCAATTTCAGATGACCTCTATAACTTCAAGAAAACATTTCTTTAATTTCCTTTCAAAACAGTAATTTTATTGATAATCCAGGAAGAGTAGGTATTTAACTTTGAATACGCTTTCCAAGATTACCAATAAGATGGCTGGAAGATACGATTGTTATTTGTCCTTGAATACCACAATCATGCAGGTTGTGTGAACGGAATAAATACCACTAGTCTTTCTTTCATTTCTCTATATTATTTCTACTGACCAACTGTGCAGTGAGGTCAGGTCTTTGTATAATGAGTATCATCATGCACTATGAAACTCTGTCACCAAGGCAAATTCCTGCAGGCCTACATTTGTTATGCTTGTTGGAAATTGAAGTAATTCTGATTATGCGGGTTTGACAAATGGTAAAGCTTATCTGCTGTATATAGCCACAAATTAGACTGGTCTTTTGCAGCTACATGGATGGTTTTTCATTGTATCATTGTATGGCAGGAATCCTAAGAAAAAAAGGAGAAACTATACTGAAAGAAGTTGTTGAGTGAATTCCCAAAATTGTGGGATAATGCATGATGCATGCCATTTTCCTTGGAAGTAAAAATTATCAAATAGCTCCACTTTGATTTGAGGGAAAGTGCTTATTTTTTTGTCTGAAAGAGAATGTTGCAGATCGTAGACAAATCACAAGTAATGATACCAGCACAAGCTTTGATTTGGCCTGAGCCCAATGTCCTTAACATTTTTCATTGTCAATACTCAATAATAGAACAGGCAGAGCTCATTAAAAATGTATTTTTTTCCATTATGTGAATCCAATTTACATTTTGCTTACAGAAATATTATGCAAACACAGAACAACGTAGCAGCTTACACAGCCAAATATGTACTGCTGTACAAAATGTGTTTTTATATAATGTAAGAGACTTCAAAAAATAAATCAACAACACAAGATAAGAACTACTTTGAATGAGCAGGGTTTAAAATTCCCTTAAAACCTTTGTTACAGACACACTCTAGTCCATGTTTTGCTTTATGTCAGTAACAGTTACACTCAGTAAAACTGTATTGCATTATAAAACAGTGCCATTTTATTCAGTATGAATGTAAGTACTAACTGTAGTGCATTTATTACATATTCAGATGGCAAGAACAACTGAAATAGCTGGGAATGTGCTTAAAACTGCATCCATTTTGTTAGGGGTGGCTCTCCAAATCTCTGTGACAAATTCAGTTTTCTGATCAGAATCAGGAACAATTTATTTTTTAAGTGTAATAAATGTGCGGGAACATCTTTTCGGCTCCATCGTGGCAGGGAAAGTAGATTCTCAGTGTAGGAGACAAAGTGCAATAGACAGTAGACAATATAAAAGCGAAATGAAGCAGCGCAGAATGCGGTGGGTTGCAGCTGTAGGTGAGGGTCCATTATTGCAGCGGAACAACATATTACTGTATAGGATGGAAATACATTGAATAAGTTGTGAATTTTGCAGAATATGAAAACAGTTCCATCATGCCAAATACTGCATCATCTTTTTTAGCCTCACCTTACAGACTGATACAAATCTTTAAATATGGCATAAGTTTGAGAAGAAATGGATCTAGTACTTGCAGGACCTGGGGTCAGTGGTTTGGGGCAATTTGTAGATCACTCATTCTGAGGATTTGAGCCATTCCTGCATGAGGTTCATTCAAAACCAGTCCTCAAAGAGAGGAACTGATATTGCACTTGATATCAGTTTCATCAAATGTGCATATTTGATGCCTTCTACAGTTATGAGCGATGAGTGGTGCACTGAAGCATCACTGCATGGAGTTTGAGGTGCCCACGTACTCTTTGAATTTTGTCTTTTGACGCTGATTCTACAAAGGAATGTTCTGGAGGAATTTGGTGCATAGTTCCTTCAACTCCACCTCCACGTTCAGTTTGGCTGACGCTGATCCTGAATTAGCATTTTACTGTGCTTCATTATCCAGCCTGAACCTGCCATCATCAGAGCTGCTCTCCTGATGTTCCTGCTGAGGTGTGTTACTCCAAAGGAATTCATCAGCAACAGGAATCAGGAACATCCCCTATGGGACAATGATGTTTCGGTCCCCAGCTGTGGATCATTTATGATTAATAATAACAATGCATTTGATGTAATCCACATGTGTTACTTTATGCATGTGGGTGCATGTAACCCATGGCAATGTGTATTCTACAATAAGCTTCACTCTCAAACCAATCCCTCAGACACTTGTGACGACTTTGCTGGATGTTGAGAAAAGATCAATCGCTACCTTTGGGCTACAGTTAATTAGAAATCTGAAAGGATAAAAGGAATACAGTCGATTTTTCTATTAAGTTTACCAAAAATCTAAAAAAAATTCTATGTGTAGGGGATGAGCGTATATCCTATATATTATTGTCTCCCTTGATTGAAGATCAGAAAAGGGACTATTGATTGGGTTCCATTCATACATCCGTCCATCTGTCACATGCAATATCTGAGCCTCTGCTGGCCTGTTTTGGATATAACTTTGGGGAATGATGGATTTTGACACTGGGGTTTGGCATTTTAAGTATAAACCTGATTGGCTCACCACAGCGCCACCATCAGGCCAACGGGCCCCTACGCTTCACAGTGAATATCTCAGACAATTCTGGGTCAAATTTGATGAACCTTTGGAGAATGATGGTATCCAGCATCTACAAAATGAGACTGATCATCCCACTACAGTGCCACCAACTGGCCAAAAAGTCCCCAAGCTTCAAGCAGCAATGTCTCAGACACCATTTATCACACATACACATAAAACCCCAATTACACCTAAGGCAACTTGCAACAGTCGTAGGGGATGTAATGGTCACTGTTGACTTGTTTTCTGATTTCGTCCGCCTACCTGCAATCAATTAACAGTTCTTCTCCTTCCCTGAGACATAACATAGATTTTGTCAGACTGGGTGGGAGATTGAAGACATGGAGAACAGCTGCATAAGTAACCACAGTCATGCATCCTGCATCTCATTTAGATGAAATGTGATTATAGGCTTACATCGACGACGCACTGGAACCAGTCATGAGTCAATTAAAGTGTGACAGGCATACCTATCATCCCCCATTTTAATTCAGTCTCTCCTTCTCCCTACCTAATACAGTTCTGAAACATATACATGCACACACGCACACACACACACACACACAGTCATTAGTTTGCCCAGTGCATAGATTTCCACAGCTAATCCTTTGATCTGGAGCCTTGATTTTTGGTGAGCTGCTGTGTTCATGGTTGCCTGAGGCTGCATTTGAGTTCTATTATTTATCACTGAGTGTCACGAGGCCCAGACAGCGAAAGGAAGACAAGCAAAAAAACAAGGCTCATCCTCCACTATTCTTTGATACGCCTACCACAGACAACATAACACAGGGTAGCTCATGTGCTAATTGTTACTGTGACTTAGAGTTGTAATTGGTCTATTCCAGTGAGTTGTCATAATGTACTGAGTACAGTCAGTGTCTAACTGTCCATTGTTTTAAGACCATGGGCAAACATTTTAATAATAAATAAGAATTCTGAGTTGCCTTCAAGTTTCAACCTGTGCTTTAACAAAACATGCTCTTTGCACTGTAATTTGACAGTAAATCACTTTAAATGTTTTATTGATCATATATAGTATATTTTTGTTGCAAAGACTGCAGATCTGTACTGGCCTACAAATGTGTTGGACATTTGGTTTATGTTCTTGAAGTGTAAATGCGTCTGAATCTGGATTAGTTTTATGATTAATACTTGACACAAAGCATAATGATGATGATGATGATGACAAAAACAACAATAACAGTAATAGTACTGATAATAATAACAAAAAACAAAAATATGCCTTCTAAACAGTGGTATACAGTACAAACAAGAGCATTTTAACCCCACACCGAGAAGATTTAATACATAAGCTAATTCACAGGAATAAGTCTGTAAAACTGTACTGTAACTACTACTGTATAACTTAAGTAAATAAAAAATAGCCTCTGAGTGAACTTCAAGGAAAAGTGAAATTTAGTTCCATAAATGACTGCTTTAAGGGTGTGCCACAATCCAGATGTATGTGGACATAATTATTCTCCAGAGTCTGCAGCACTAATGACCTGGGTTAAAAGAGTAAACAAGTCTTGTGGCATGCTGACAAAGACAAATGACATGCTACTCCTCTTTCTCTTCTTCCCTTTAGCTCTCGCACACTTTGCTGTGTGTCCAGCTTACAACAGGGACTGTTACACCTTTTGATGGTAAAACTTAAAATTTCTCTTGTAAAAAAAAAAAAAAAAAGAGAACAGGAGAAGCACAAGGAAGAGACGTGGAGAAGGCTTTAATTATCTAATTGGCCACTTGTGGTCTTCTCTCTGTGGAAATGGCCTTGTAACGTCTCTATAATGGATTCTGTCTGACACAGGTGCTTTCCCAGCACAACTCCAGCCACCAAGGTAGACAGAGGGAGGAGAGATACTTCATCTTAGTCTTCCTCCCACTGTCATTTTCACTACATATACCGTATATATGGATTGCTTTTAATTTCTCTATCTTTAGGATGCTGTACCTCACCATGCTACTGATGATCTATGTAGGCGAAATGTATGTAAGTGAAATGTATGTATGTATGTATATATCTATCTATGATGACACTTCTGTCTCTTTTCCTGTCTACTGTGAATCATAGATTGAAATAATTACCCTTCATCTGTTCTCCCTTTTCATTTGAAGTTATGTTTTACAATGGTACATACTCGTCTCAAGGTTTTCATTTTCTTTGAAGGAAAGAGCTTTAATCATTGATCCTGAGTTGTCCTTGAAATTCCATATGTTCTCGTGTGACAGTGGGATATCATAGAAACCTTTAGATTCTGATGTTCAATTTTAATTGCCAAGCAGCCAGGGTGGGGAAGTTTGTCTTAATACAAATGATAAATGACTACAGGTTTGGGAGAAACAGATGAATAGCCAGGCAGCCTTTTTGTCTAAGGGTGATTAGTTTGTTTTATTTATAGATTTTGTTTCACCTCTCATCAACTCTATTTCTCCATTCACTTTGATCAAAACAAACCAGCCCTGGAATGTATATCAAACATGCATGTCTACTGAGTTTCAGGTATCTTAAACTCCTGTCAGAAAGCTGTTTTTATGATGAGTCATAATACCCACCAAGCAACACCTAACTATAGTTCAGGACCAAGATATATATACATGTAGCTATTCTGAGATCCTACCAGGGAAAATGCAAGGCAACGGCGCTTGAAGTTGAAATTCCAAGTAGGCAATGAGACGCAGTTATGTGACATCATATCAACATGGCAGTATATCCTGAAAACGCTACACACCATTACTTTGTAACGTGTTTATAATTCTTAAAATATACTGGCTTTCTTTTTTCTCTCTCATTGTTTCAGTATTGCATGACTTTAAATCCATCAAACCACTTTTATGGTAAATGTGTCAAAATGTAAAATTGGACTGTTGCTAAAATTCTCCTGCACATGCCAATATTGCCAAATATTATTGGCATAGCACGTAATTATGTAATTATGACCTGCCAGCTTTGAATGTGTGGCTTCTGACTTTAAATGGAATGCAGCTTTAGCTAACTGGCAAAATGGGGGGAAAAAAAGGAACTTGGGTCATAATATATACAAAAATATATATATATAATAGAAAATAACTTAGTTGTTTTAATCATTAATGACCACTGCATTCATGGTCTTGGAAGGTCAGTAGCCCAGAGCTAACCTACCCAGACAGACAGTTATAGTTTAGTAAGGCTAGTTTGAACTTGGAAGGACAGCTAGGCTAACTAGCTAACCTCGAAAATGACGCATGGCTAGACTGCACTTCCTCTGTTGGTACAAAGAGGGTGCTGGGTTGGTCGGGTGGCTCGGGTCTGAAAAAGTTGATATATCAAGTGACAAAGTTTCTGAGTTGGTAGCAATGAATCTACTGTTACCTAGCCAAAAAAGCTGTTGTTCACTGGCCCCGTCCACTGAGATATAACTCAAACAGCAGCTTTGCTTCCAAGAACTAAAACACCAAACGTTGCTTGCATGAAACAGCTAAGAGGGCAGTATTCCCACCAAACTGTGTTCATGCCCGCCAGCATTACTAAGTTATCAGTCTTTCACATTTTGCTGATAGTGGGAACTGACAGATAAAGAGTTGATGAAGCCAACATCATGACAGGTCAACAAAAACAGGAATTTTTTTTAGATTTGGCCCACAGACAATTTCAAAATACATGAGTGAGAATCTATAAGTGGGGAGTGAGTGTGCAAAATGTTCACATCTTTTTTCTGTTTAGTCCCATGTGGATATATGATGTGTTTGGTGAGCTTAACCCATTCATACAATGCATAGCCTGAATGCACAGACCAATACAGGAAAAGAAAGAAGAAATACATGGATTAGGGAAGGAAAAGGAGAGGGAAAGGGGTAAAAGTAGAGATAGGAATGGATAACAAAGTGAGATTTAAGGGGGAAAAAAACACAGAAGACATTGTGGGTGGAGGAATTCAGCTCGTGTCCAGACAGCAGGTATTTAACGAGGCCTGAAAATATCTCCAGGCACTTTAATGGGCAGATTTTCCAGGTCTCACAACTCGCCCACAGGCACAATAGTGTAATGCCAGAGCCAAGTGCAAGAAAAAAAAATCTCCTCATATTATAAACTAAATTTGAGGCATGATGTCATTATCTCTGAGCTATGGCCTCCTATCAAAGGAAAAGTACTTTGATAGATTACAGCAAAATTGCAAGTCAGAGATTGCAGGGACCAAATTCAGCAGGGGTTGTCTGTTATAGTAAAACTTTAAAATTAGACTGTTTTGTATGACCAGGCAGTGACAAAGAGTGATTTGAGACATAAATATATTCACAGCAGATGTATTGCTTTTTTGGGGGGATCAAACATTTATGCCTCATGCCTCTCTTTGACCAGTGATTTGAAATTCATTTCAGAGATATCTTATTTCTAATGCAAAAACTGCAATTACTTAAATTTGCACTTCAGAGGGAAAAGAAAGAAACCTACCCTGCATGAAGAATTTCAGCATAATTTATTCTTTTCAGACAAAAATGATAAAATGATTGGTATTACTGTCAAATATCGTATACTGTATGTCTCGGGTGGTAGTACTTTGTCCTGGGCTGCTGACATCTACACACTCTCTTACTATGTTTTGCAAATTAAGAAAGTTCAGTCCCTTAATGCCACTGTCTAAAAAAATGGAATTTCTCATTTATTTTAGAAGTCTAAAAGACTTATTTTCTCAGTGCAAATAGAATAACTGACTAGATCCATATATCAAGGAGGGGTGACTATTCCATAGTGCAGTGATCCCCAACCTCTTTGAGTCATGACACATTAAAATGAAGTACTTACGATCCCCCTGTGTCAGAAGAAGAGCGGTGAATAGTTCAACCAAAGAGTGATTTTCCCTTTTCATGTTGCTTCATTTGATTAATTGTCACAGGGGGGCTGTAGAAGTTCAAAACTCCCCAGGAAAACCACAAAAATGAAAGAAAAATCAGAGAAAATACACATAATAGGCGAATTTGTTCAATGGAAGTATGTTTTTTTCTCCCTATCCCATTAATGGTCTCATGACCCCTCAAAATCATCGTGTGACCCCCTCGGGGATCCCGACCCACAGCTTGACAACGACTGCCATGGTGTATATGGTGCGGTTTTATCAAGTGTTTCTGCATATTGCTTATGTTTGTACCTTTTCTACCATATTTCTTAAACATATTTCCATGTTTCTTCCTTATTTCTTATTTTCTTAGCACATCTCTATAATACATTCCATTTCAGCAACAGGAATATATTTGTTAAAAACTATTTCCAGTGCTCTGTGACATATTGATTATGTGTAATGTTGATGATGTGGGGTTTTAAGCTATTTCTGATGTTACACTTTTCATAAGTACTCTGGATAAGAGCGTCATCTCAACGCCTGAAATGTTAATGTAACATAAATACCAATGTGTCTTCTTTTAACAGCTTTCTGAAAATCCAAACTGACACTGTGGTCGTCTGAGTTGTTGAAATGTCTGACTCGTGTTGCAAGGCTTCCTGTTGAAACCCACTGTGCAGCATGCTTTAGCTAAAAAGACTCCAGTGCCAGGAGCTCGCAGTGCGGTTGCCCGGCAACCAGTCGTATAGTCTCAAATAGTTCAGACAAGAGCTGCAGCCTAGAAAATATAAACCCTCCTTTATATCTCCAAGCTGGGAGTTTCCTCACTACCCAGTTTTGCCTTCAAGTGTCCCTATAGATATGGATTATCTCATTTCACTTGCTTCCATATGGCAACATGTGAAATAGATACAGTATTCTTCAACTGATATGCTCATGATGTTAAATTAATCATACATTATAAATCACTTATCCTAACCGTTTCAAATGTACAACCATTTTTGTTGTGTTTTTGTATGTGACTGTGTGCTCATTTGTGTGTATGTGTGTTAAAGTCAAGGGAAGTACATGCTGACCCGATTGACTCGTCTCCCCTGCCTGCACTCCTGAATTTTGAGGTTTAGACAAGTGGCCCTATGTAAGGTCCGCCATCCGTTTGCTAACATGAATATCCCATTTAACATCAAGCAAGATAAACAAGGAAAAGTAGTCAGGAAGTGGATATGTTCCACTCACTTCATGCGTCACTCCGTGCTTCCAGCGCTAGCACAACAGTCCGAGAGCTTGCCAGGGGACTGAACATACCACATAACATTTGGAGGACACTTTCATCCACAGCGGCTCACAGTGTCCATTGAACTATAAATGACAGGGCTCTGTGGACCTGTTGAGAAGGAGGCCTCTGCTGACCGCAGATGGGCAGGATAACTTCCTGGGTTTCAAGGGGAAAGCCTCTGGAAAGCTGCAGGCCAAAACCAAGTTTTGATTTTGGCAGCGGTGTTTGACCCGTTTGTGGCTAAAGCCTTTTTTGATATACTGTAACAATATGCCCTGGGTATCTGTGCAGGCTCCTGCTGAAGACTATTCATCTTAACCATTCCATCTTGAAATCCACGTTGCTTTTATTAAACAAAATCTGCTGATGGAGAGACATAATGTTGTTTGTTTCCATTGCTTTGCCTTGTTTTAAGATTTTTTCATTCGTGTGTCTGATGCACTCTTTCTTGGTTTGATAGTGTCGGTATGCCTTGTATTCAGCTGAATATACAGAATCCTGCCACGTGTGATGACAGTATGATCCTTCTTCTACCAGCGTGCCCTCTGGCAGCTTGTCAGTCTCATTCATGTGTTGCTTGAGGGAGATGTTTGCATACGGTAACTCTTCTCATAGAGACCCTCTCCCCTGTGTGCTATCCGGGATGCTTATTTCCATAGCAACCCTATCTCCAAGACAGCTTGAGTGGAGCTTTGAACAAGCAAGCAGGCTGTTGCACCGTCTCTGCCAGTCGCTCTCAACCATGCCTGTTTGATCAAAGGCAGGGAAAGTGCTTCATTCATTAGAACTGCACTTAAATAAAGGCATGATATCTGTAATGTCTGAGGATGTTGCAATAAATATCCAATCCACCTGAAAATTCCCAGGACATTTCACTGATTTGTTTTAGTGCTTAAGACTGATAAGAGCTGATGCTTTGGTGTTTTGAGTGAGCTATTTTTTTTTATTGATTTGCACATCTTAGTTTTGCCTGGTGGTGAATTCTCAGATCTGTAATGTAGTTAGGTGTGAGAAAGACTCCTCTGTCTAGAGAAATGGATGAGGTGGGCACTGGTAGTGTACACAAGTGTGTTGTACGCTGCAAAAAATGTCAAAATAAACCAGTAAAATCAATAAAATCAGTACTAAAATCTCAGCAAGTGCAAAAACGTGCCAAAGGAGAGTGATAATTCCACTTGCTTCCAATGTAGTTTCACTTATTTCAAATTATTATGGATTATGGAAAATTGTTGAAACAAGTGATATTAATGCTCGCTCCTAGATTATGGGACTTAGAAAGATGGAACCCTTTTTATCCTGTTTATTTTCTTGAAGATGGAAACAGTGCTTAAAACGTTGATGCTCATTTTCTCACGGTGGAGAAGTCTATTTTTGGTCATTTTCCCTTAAAAAACAGCAAAGATGTGGACATGGAGTGGTCAGGACTCCAGCGGTCAGGGGTGTGGCAGACAGCGCAGAGGAGTTTGTTTTAATATGTCCACTCGGAAAATCCTCAGGGGAAATATCATGGATTCTGCTGCAGATGTTTCAGCGTGTTTGCATACTTGGAATCGGGGCTGGGCCCTTTGATCTAAATGAAAACGCACCACAGAGGTTTGCAGCGCGGGTGAGTTGAAGCTCTGCACAGGGAGCGAATCAGAAAGCGTTCCCACCGTTGGATTTTCCCAGGTTCCCCTGCAGAGTCTACCTTCTGTGATCAGAGACCTGGGAATACCACGGCCCGTCGCCTTGATCCATCTCGGGCTTGGCACTGCCTGTGACCATTTGGCATCTCCGGTGGAAATGCTCTGACTCGGTGCCAGCAGTGGCAGACCACCAATGCCTGCATGCTTCCTCCCACAGAGTTCAATTTTATATCAACTGCGCTCCATCAACAGTCTACAGTTTCACCACTTATTCTCTCCTGAATGCTAAATGGCTGAACAGTGAAGCAAGTAAGAGTTAATTAACTACAGAAAAACTACAATGCCACACAGACTTTGTTGGCTATCAGCTGTGACCACAATGGGTTTCAGTGCCTACCACTTCAAGTTTAATAACTACTTCACTGCAAGGCTTTCAGTGAGATTGATGCTTTTTCTGAACAAATTGTGAACCCTGCAGCGTCACACACACAGAGAGAACTGTGTGTGTGTGTGCATGTGTGTGTGTGCGGGTGATATGTGTCTCTGCACAGGCTCTCCAGTGTGCCCTACTGACCTTGTGGGGCCTGCTGGATGAGACTCATCCCCTGTGAGGTGAGTGTAACTGGCCTGCCTGCCTTGGCTCTCTGCAGATGTTCCCAAGCATAGCTGACTGCTCACACACATCGCTCTGCCTCCCTGGGGACTGACAGGCCCTTTCTGACTGAAGTCCAACATTATTATAGAAAACCAAAACCTATCTGCTGTGTTTGCACTACACTTGACCTATGCTCATTACAGCAGGTTTAGAAATTAACCTTTTTTTGAAGGGTGCATTTTTCATCTGATTTCAATCTGATTTTAAGGCACATTTTGGTCCTTTAAGAGGGCAAGGAAATAATGAAATAATACGTTTGAATTGCATATTGCAGGGACAGGAAACCACTGAATATATGCTGTGATCTGTCATGTTGCATTTAGCCTAAATATGACCTGCCAACTGGGAAAAATGTTCATGCCAGCCTCCTAGTGGTAATAATTAGAATTTAATTATAATTTCCACTTGGCATCACAAATTGAAAAATTGACGTGTGTCAACACATGTGGCAAATAATTCATAGTGAATGCATATGGAAAAACATGTCAGTCTTTTTTTATTATTTAAAAATGTAAATGAACAACAATGCCTGATTAAATGGATTTTTATTTAAAAGTTAAGAAAGGTCTTTGGTTTTATTGTTTTCTGGATTCCACTGAAAACCTGTTAGCAAAAATGACCTTCCAAACCAAACGTTAGTTATACATTTCACACAATAAAATGCAATACAATGTGTTTTACAGATAAACGAAATAGAACATTAAAGAGATAAAAAAATGACAGTAAAACACAAAAACCTCTACACTTATAAGATTGTATTTTAGCATATGAATGGCCTTCAATGCATGTATGACTCAACACTCTCTGAACTGAACATACTCAGGAATAGGCACAAACCTCAGATAAATAAATAGATAATTTGAAAGAGTAATAATAAAAAAGATAAAATTAAATAAAGAGTTAAAAATAGATAAAAGAATAAGGCTGAGATGATTTAGAAGAAAAAAGTAGTAACCAAATGAGATAAAATCAATACAGAACTAGAAATAAAAAGAATCACTGTGAAAAAGCTAAGCCAAGGAGGAGTGTCATCAGATTTGCAGATAAACACTGATGTTTATCCTGTACTATCTTTCTTCTTGCTCTATTGGATATTTTAATCAGTTTTCATTTCACCAGCATCTCCTGCATATTGTGGATATATGAAACATTTTTTTGCCAAATGGCTACTCATATGCCACTGTTCCCCGTGTTTAGTGTGTCATTATGTATTTCAAGGTTTGTCTTCCATTTTGGCACGTCAGGAAATTGCAACAACGACATCATGAGCCATCCGTGTACGTTTTTAAGAACAAATTCTCCACCAGGCCATTTGTCTGTCTTCTCCTTTAGAAAAAAATCCATCACTAAGGAAGATATGGATTCTTCTCACAATCCCTCCAACACCTTAAGTTCAGATAGTGACAGTTTTGATGTTACCCCGCTAAAACAAATCATAATCAGTCGACAAAACGAAGGTTGACACTTTTGAGGAGCGAGCCTGATATTGCCGAATCGATCTAAATGCTGTGAGTGCAGGTATCGTCTCCATCCCATCTGAGACCTCGTAGACAGATAGCGCCGAGTGAGAGACCTCATCAGCTTTCACCCTCAATGATCATCACACAGACCCACGTGTCACACACTGACAAGGTGAAAAGATTTGATGTTCTAAGCCCTCAGGCAAGTTCACATTTGAAACGTCCGCGGGGGGCTTTTCCGTAGTGTTTTCTCTAAGCGCTGTAAGATGAAAGCGCTGCATGTTAAATGCACCTTTCACAGCTTTTACACATAAAACAACAGCTTTTGACTAATGCTACCCCGATGTTACTTCCCAATAAAACTGTGAAATAAAATATAACTGCAGGCCTCTACTGTAGATGCACCAGGTTGTAAATCTGATTGCTGAACTGGGATCTCATTAATTGAAAGTTCCCATCACATTTGCCACAGTGATATGCAGTTCATCTTTCTCTAGGGGTCTGGAGTTGGAGTTACTTCATGCGTCATAAGATGATGTAAAACCCCACACACATGTGGAGGTGAGGGCTTTATCAATTACATGGAATGTAAATAATTGTGTTGTGGTGAAAATAATTACAAACCGACCTCCTTACTAGTAAAGTTGAAAGCAAAATCAGGACCTCACAAGCTATTTAAGACACCGCAAGCCATGCCTGCTCAGGCTAAACTCACCATGAGCCAAGCACTAAGAAGCCAATAAAAACAGCCTTATTTAAGCTGCAATTACCTGGGGCTACACTTTTGGATGCAACCAGTCTCTATGCCCCATCAAGTTCAAGTAGTGTTCTTCATATGCTGTATGCAAGCTGGGCAAAACCATTGCGTCATAGTCTGGGGCTAAATATAATGTGAAGTCAGTAGTTGTTCTTTGCAGGGACAATGTAAAGCACAAGAGGCCCAAACATGGTAAAACGGATTACAATTTTCCACACATTTTTTTCCACTTCTTATAATTTAATGAACATTAGATATGGAGAGTCAATGAAAGTCAAAAACGCAGAGCCATCTGACTTGCCAGAGAAGCGTGACCCCAGGACAATATGCTGCTCGTAAGATCAATTTTTCTCTGGCCATGGCGTGATCCAAACCTTGATGACAATGTAATCCCTTGCGGAGTGTTTCTGTGGACAGCTGGGTAGCTCAGCACATAAAGGAAATATTACTCCTGTCCCAGAAAAAAAAGACATATCTGTGTTTGCATTCTTTTTTGTACTTGGAGTGAAAGTTTACATGGTCAGTTTTTAAGTAAAATATGTACTCTTCTTTAAAAGTTTACTTTTTGGAAAAATGTGGGGTTTTTTTGTTTGTTTGTTTTTTTTATCTGACAGGAGCATTGCATTACTGATCCACAACTTATATCATGCAAGCGTAACCTATGCAAGCCGATAGCTGGGGGGGTCAGGAGGCTTTGAGGCTTTGCAGACCTAAGACGGGTGGATAAAGATTTTGATACATTCTATATTTAGTGATTCCGTAACAGTTTTATATTGGAATGTTTGATCTTACTGATCTAACACAGACTTCAAAGACATTTTATAAGGAAAACTCCGGCAGTTTGATGCGCTTTAAAAACCATACAATGCCAGATAGTCTGAAGAGAAAAAAAGAAACTGGAAAACTTATGCAAAGTTTGAGATTGAGGGGTGTGTTTTGTGATTTATACATCAAAGGCTGTTTTATTACAACACAGATTGAATTTGCGAATGCTAATCCTTCAGCAAGTTGTGACAAAGGCTTTCATTTGAAAAGGGAAGAGCACCTGCAGCAGTGGAGAACAATGGATAACATCAATTGGCTGAAATACTGGTGCCTACTGAACATCCACCAAAAACATGATGCAACTGTTTTAATGATTGTGATAAGAATTGCAACACCTGTGGACACATGTTCTCCTCTTAATTTATATTTCAGTACTTACTCAAATCTACAGGAGAAATTGAGGAGGCAAAGAAGAATGCCAGTGCTTGGGATTGGTGTTTGAATTCAAGATTAGTCAATTTGATATGGTACAAGAAAGCACAAGAGTGTTGAGTTAACGCCTTTCCCAGAAGACAACACACCCTCTTGTGATTATGAAATTGCAGTAGTCAGTATTGCGATTGGAACACTTTTTGATTTATTGCACAGCCCTGATAGACGCACTTTCTTCAGGCCCGGGGAGCAATTTGGCACAAACCTTGGACGTTTTTTTTCCAACACGATCCAGTCCTAGGCAGCGTTTGGAGACATTACATAAGAACAATAGCTAAAACAGACTCAGCCGCCACAGTGGCACTTTGATGGCAAGAGTTTGAGCTCAAACAATATGAGCCGAGGTGCTACTTTTAATATATGGTACATCAGCAGTACGGCTATCACTCTCTCTGTAGAAATAATTCTTTTACTATGGTATTAAAAGTGTGACGTTTTGGTGGTGCCACAGGCCTGACGTGTGACTGGAAAGCTGCCAGTTCAGATCTCTGTACGAGCTGAGAAAGCTCAGATGGGGAAAGTGTAAGAGTAACACTTTCCCTTCCCATCCCCTCAACTTTCCAGGTACCCTTGAGCAAAATGCTTAAAATCTTCCTCTTTTGAAGACTGAAACCTTACTCTCTATTTTTTTCTGTTTATTTGAGCCAACATAAGAACATCAGAACATGCCAAAAGTAGAATCATACACAGTCATTTGAGCAAAATATTGTCCTTATGCACTTTTTTTTCACACGGACATTATAAATCTGCTGCTAAACTTTATATGAGTGGATTTAGATGGTTATTTTAAAGAAGGTTAAGGGAGGATATCTTCTCAATGACAAGAGACTAACGAGGTCATTATTGGAACCATCCATTCAGCATCCAGCACAGCAAGAACCAGAGGAGGATTGCATCACTACTGTCCTACATATCACTTAGGGGGTAAGTAAAGTGATATCAAATTTTTAAAATGTGTAATGTGTTGATTCCCAAACCACAGAACTTTATATGCCAAATATGCTTTTGTTCATTGCATGATCATGTGTGAAAAGTTCTGAGTAAAGTAGACATAGGAGTCAAAATCTCTCTTTTTCTCTCTGTCCAATTACCCCAAATCCTCACGGCCAAAGACAGGGACCAACACCTGGACAGACCCAATAGTTTCTGTAAACTCGACTCTGCTGAGAGGAACACAGCTGGTGATTTATGCACTTCAAAGTTAAGCACTCCCCTTTAGACCAAACAGGTATTTGTGGCTGAAAACTCTACCACTGAACATCATCTGGTTGCAAATTTAAAAAAGAGAAAGAAAAGAAAAATGTCTCTTTGCAAGAATGTGGTAGAAAACTGAAGCTAGAAACAGGCTGAAGTTAAAGAGACTGGCAGCAAAAAGACACACTGGCATCTGATGTTGTCTTTGGCCTGTCTTCAAAGTACATGTTGCCCACCATTATGTTTCATAAATGCTGGTATGCTCAAACAAACATTGTTCTGTCTCTAAATAGAGCTCAGTCTGTGTTTATTAGGTTATGTGATGGCAGAATTTACTTTAGGACAGAATTTGAAATACTCGTCCACATTGTTAACAGGGAAAAGAAGCAGACAAAAAGGCTGAATTATTCAGTGCTGGGAGCTCTACTTTGGTGTGTGCGTCAGCTAACGCAAGATGGATATTTAAGGGTTACCTCTAATTCCTGGTTTGTGCAATGTGCTAGATCGATTTCAAGTCAAGATAAACAGACATTTGCTTCAGATTAGTGCTGTGCCGATGCTATCAGTGCCGAACGCACTGATGCTGGGTGTTCACTAGTGCCTTGCATAATTATGAGGGACGTTTTGTTGAGATTTTCCAGAACCTGATGTGGAAATGACTGGAAAGTTTGCTTTCTGAGGAAAGAAGCCGCTCCGTGTCGTCAGCCAAGCCTGGTTTCCTAAATTTGTACACCTTCACTACTGGAGTGTAAACTGACCCCATTCGTTTTTTTATCTTTTTTTTTTTTTTTTTTTTTTTTTTTCCAGTGACCACATCAGTGGAATAGACTTTGAGAACTGGCCCAGTGGTGCCCCAACATGAATGGGACATTTAGTGAACTGCTGACTGGGACCTGTGTTGTGCCTCACATGTGGTCTGTGACCCTTATTTCAAACAGTGTCTAAAAAGAAAACAGGATGCGTAAACCATTTGACTCGGCCCGTTTGTGCATGTGACTAAAAGTGAGGCCATCTGTAGTGCAGCGGGCAAGTCCAGACTTGTAGAAAAGAAAATAATTCACTGATGGTCTGTGTCTCCTGTGCCTGCCGGGCTTGGTCCGTGATCTAATGTTCTACTGTTGAAATGCAAAGCAAACTTTGTGCTGTAACCTCCTACTCAAATGTTGCATACAATTACTCATCTTTCCATGAAAACAGCACTCAGCATTCCTTGTACTGACAAAGATAAGTTCAATATAAAGCTGCCTATTCAAACAGTAATTCTGTTTTGTTGCAACACCAATGAGACAATTTCATGTTGAGCCGCCCTTGAAATATGTTCCTATTAATCTAAGGCCGAATATTATCTGGTAATTCTCCACGCTACAGTTTTGACTGTAGGGCATTTTGTCTTTTTGAAAGTCAGCTTATGCTTTAATAAAAGTTGAAAATGTTTGATTGTGCGGTGTTTTTGTCTTATTCCAAAGAGCCATTTATACTTTAGAAATCTTTGTAGACATACAAAAGGTTCTTTCATCTCGCTACCAAATTTCCCACCCAAGTGTCCACACCCGTAAATCTTAAGTGTGGGCAATGCAACTTGAGATACTGAGGCTTCCTTATAGGAAACTTTACACATGGTACTATTTTTTCTTTTCCCTGAGGTAAGAATTAGCAAGTGGCATTAGATATCATTAATTTCTGTGTAGTGTTTGTTAGAGAGCCCCCGTGTTTATGCTCAGTAAAGTTACATGGTACATTGGCGAGCCTTTTCCCTTAAGGGTCATGCAGTAATTGCCTCATGTAAACGAGGAAATCACTGCGGTTATTTTTAAGGGACGTGAAATTGTCAGGGAAGGACGTATAGCTATCAGAGCATGGAACAAGTTTTTTTTTTTTTTTTTAATCTTCATGGCCACAGTGCCTGGTTCATTCCAAAATTTATCCGCTAATGTCCAGCAAATGTCCAGTGTCAAGACCAAGATGTTGTTTTACATAAAGAAGGGTAGTCATTGACATGGTGAAATGTCTTTAATATAAAACTATCAAGACATTGTCTTATAGATTGATTACTTCATGTTTGCATGACTGAGTCTCTTTTTTCCTTTTCTTGAACAAATAATGTGCACAACTTTCTGTGAAACACATGAACACATCGTCCTCCACTTTCAAAGTTTGAAGGTTTGACCTTTTCTTCAGGCCAGTCAGTGTGATTTTAAAACACAGTGTGAAGATGCATCATCCCACTGACTTCCATCAAAACCAGACCAGTGGTGTCTGAGAGATTGGCTGTGATATCGCTCAGGAGAAGGACGGACAGATGGACACGGGCCGATCAAAAGACATAAAATGTATTGTAGGTCAGTGTGGGTCTGGTCAGTGCTGTGATCAGATAGAGGAGAATGGGTCTAAGACAGCACGATTTATTCTTGACTCCTCTTGAATTATTTTGGCACACACACTCTTTATTTTGTTTCTACACAGGTGCTCACTGAAGCTTAACAGCACAAGCCACTGGCACCTCAGGTCTTTTTTGTGCTGATATTGGCGTTCTTGAATGTTGGTTCAGCTTGGGACCAGTTTGGAAGTGACTGTAGTGACTGATGAAAGCTGATTTTCAGAATGAGCAGAAATCTGTTGAATGTGCTTCCATAGTGGCACAATCACAAAATGAAAAATAAACTATACATTAATTATTAAAGAAACTTACCATACCTGAGGTTTTAAAAGTAAATAACACTAACATTAATAAAGTCAGCAGATGATGAGAGCATAGGTTACCAGAAACATTGTTTTATAATTAATCTATACTGATTGTTTACCAGTTGTATGTGAATTGTTCTCATTATCAGTATGAGGAAGCAAAAGCTCATTCAAACCTATATACTACACCACAAGTTAACAAATAAATGTATACCTTGGATATGATAGATTACAATTTCCTTCATTAAAGATGAAGAAAAGTCCAGGAAAGCATGCACATCCAAAAATAATAATAGGTGCAAACTCCACACAATGCTCTCAAGGCCAGTTACTTATTTACCACCAACATAGTGTCATGTTTTTAGTTTTGTGCTGACAAATATAATGGTCATGTAATGTATCCACACTCCAGCTTATTATTCATCCATCTGAACACTGAAACTAGTACTAGAGTTAATAAGATAGATATAACAAACTTAACATATCTAGACTAGCCAGCAAGCTAACTTACCAGTTGATGTTACATCCACATAGGTACTAAATCCTTTTTCTAGCTTCACTTTTCTCCATTGATCATAAATCTCTAGGATTTTTATTGATGAGTTTCCTCTAGTCAAAATAAAGATCAATTTTTCATTTTCTTTCTCTTCCAAACACAACGTTTTGTCTGTCTTATAACAACATATTTATGCCCTCACAATGCATGGTTGAAAACCACTTAATACACGTTTTTGTTTTTTGCTCACTGGCACCATATTTTAACAAGTGGTCAAAGATTGCATTGGTCATCCTGAAATTCATGCTCTCCATCTTGTTGAGTGGCATTATTTTGGAGCACGTAATGAGTCAATGCTGCTCTCATTTTAACACTCGGCACAGTATGTTTCAGGAACAAGAAGGTAACAATGTGCTTTACACAAAACATGAGTCATACTTTCCATTTCAGCCAGATTTACATGCTAGTTTACCAGTAAATCTGATTATAAAGCAGCAAGTAAAAACTGCATTCACTTCCACACACTTCGAAATGACCAAGTGCACCTTTTTTCATCTCTGCGTGTATTTTTGATTTGCGCCAGGAAGAGATAATGCAGACAGCTCCAGGTAATTCCTTATGTGTCAGGGAGAGTCTCGTTGTGCATCTGTCAGTGTCAGAGGGGTGTGGAGATGTGTGTCCTCCGGCCACTGTAGGGAGCTCCCACTGAATGATTACCCACACACCCCTGGGAGATCATGTGACCTCCACTGCCCGGGGCCATATGGAGCACGCATCTGTCACCTACGAGCTCACTACATATCAGTCACCCACTATGACATCTAGCACTTCATCTGCATAAAAAGCTTTGGCATCCCCCGCTCCACCCAGCTGGCAGGGATAGCTGTGTCAAATACCTGATCTCCCAAAATGCAAAAAGAAGAGTGTGGATAAGTGAAGATAGCAACTAGCATGCTAAAAGCATATCATTATCCAAAAAAAATCAGAAGATAAAGCATCATGCAAACATACTTTATGCCTCATTCCTCAAACTAAAGAATATATTTTAAGTAATATGTGTAGCCAAATTATCCATAGTATTTCTTACATTATACCTTTGCACCATTATGAAAAATCCTGTTATTTCCTCCATCAGGGAGGTCACACCTCCAGCAGGGGGTTATGTTTTCGCCTCTGTCTGTCCATCTGTCTGTCTGTCACTCTGTCAGCAGGGTCACTCAAAAAGTACAAGACAGATTTACATGAAGCGTGGTGGGAAGGCTGGTCAAGTGCCAGGCTGATCATGGGTCAAGGTGGCACTGACCGCCATGCTCACAGTCCAAAAGGAACGCGTCCTATAGCAACAATATTGCTGAAAAGAGGAAGGTCTTAGCACAAACAGGGCGGTACTTTCCAAATGCATCCATGTAATAGGACCACTGACCAACTTTCCTCGCTGATTGGCAGAAAGGGGCATGTCCTATGACAGCAGCATTGCCTAAAAGGGGTCTAGCTTAGTACAAACACTTCCTACTGAGTGCCCTCTTGTTCCTATATTGTTTATGTCAGCATCTAAAGCTGCACTAGACAACAGTGCATATTGGTGGCAACAAATGGCAGCAACTGCAAAAAAAATATTTATTTTTCAGGACAGGATGTCAATAAGCTGCACGGTCATGTTTACCAGTCATACCAAAGGATCCCAAAGGGACAAAAGAGACCAAAGTTTTGACCGCTCTTCTCTGTTGAACACAAACTTCTCCATCTACTGATGTTAGATGTTGAATAATCTTCCTTTCCTTTACACTAATCTTCCTTTGTCCACAGCAGGCATGGTATGCATTACTGCTGAAAATGATATAGAGTTTATATTTTCCAATGGGAGGTCATGTTGACATTCAGGCTTTTTTTATGCAGAATTACCCTACACCTTAATAGCCTGGTCTCATAAAATTTCATGATGTGTTAAAATGCAAATAATGCGCTCCATGTACGAAGTGAAAGAAATACGTTTCCCTGTGATTAAAAGGTTTATATAAAGGCTAGAAACAGGCAGTATAATCTGACACTGAAGTAGCCTTGTGGAGCTTGTAGTGTAGTGTAGTCAACTCCAATGGTTCAATTCCCACCTCATGTAAATAAGCTTTCTACTGTGAATACAGTTTTCATTTTCAGGGAAAGTTTTTCTTATTTAACCATGACCAAAAAGATCAATGTTTACATTATTTCTGACTACAACCTGTATAACCAGTATTTCAGAATTTGGGCTCATTTTGTGAGACTGTGTTGGTCTTACATTGGATCGTAGACCTTTTTTTGTTTAACTCCAAGATGAAAAAATACTTGAATCAAAAGGTTCTTATTCTCTGGAATTTATTCAGTGCGTTTGTTTTGTTATTTTTTCCACCTCTCTCCACAAGCACAAGATTAACATATTTATTTCTTTATTTTTTCTGGTTTGAATTCATCATGAGCGACACAAAAAATATTCCCCCTGGGCTTAGCAATAGACACTTCCAGTTAACTGGATGAAACAGTGACTTTTGACCTTGCTTTCTATTAAGGATGCATTCACTGCATGGCTGTGGGGGAAGAGGAAGGGGAGGGGGGTGGATGTTTGTGAGTCATAGCATCAACTCTGAGAGGCTTGTCAGAGCTCATCAGTCCTGGACCCTCGGTATCCACAACACTGCCGGCATGTTGTGTGTGTGTATTGGTGGAGATATGCTATGACATTAAAGCACCACACATTATCACTGGCCCAGATGTGGTCAGGGATAAACCGCAGCTCTTAGTCAGATGGCATTTGCCTCGCGATTTAAAAATGACATGATACCATGGAAGCTGAGGAATCAAAACTTGCCTGACTCAGATCCTGTTTACACTTGACAAGTCTGGTTTCAAAATATGATATCCACTGCTTGAAACAAGTGACAGTCTACTTGGTAGCACAAATATTGTGGTTATTTTTCAAGAATACTAGGCAACTTTGTCATTTTTTGACAAAATGAACACTTTAACAAATTAAGGCATTTGCATTGTAATACTATTGATATGAATTCTTGTGAATATTTTTTCCAAACTAGATATATGGCATTTTGGAATTAAACTCAGTGGTAGATGATCAAACTGGTGCATGCTGCATATAATGACACAAATAATAATTACCTGCATGGTGATTTATAGTGATTTAAGTGTACAGTGATTTATAGTGGTATTCAGGTATTCTCCTTTGCCTTTGAGTCGATGTGCGTTTTGCTGTGTATATTGTAGGTTTACTTGTTTGATTTATGACAGGCTCTTTAATGCACATCATAAAGTTCATAGACGATGTAAAAACCTTTCATCTCAGTGTGGTAGCATGGAGCGGTTTAATGTTGGACGTAATGAGGAGATGAGGAGGAGTGAAGCGATCATGCAAACTGAAACGGGAGACATCTGTCAAATGGTTTAACCTATACTTAACATGGAGTTCTCCTCGGCTCTGCTGCTTGGTAAACGATTTCCTGACCCATGATTAATACTACACTGAAGTTGAGGACCTTACATTCCCAGCATCAGCAGCCGGTTCTCTGAAAACCACTGCTGCAGCACCCTGTAATTATCAAAACATAACATGCACCCGTCAATTTGGCCTCTCCTTCCATACCCTGAACCAATTAGGGATGCTGGAGATATCATCTGGGCATGGCTGCCATAGTTTCCCCATCGCTCAGTGCTCAAAGGCCCAGCATGATTATAAACGACCTCAAGTTGCAATCGATTCCCAGGCCGCAGGTTGAAATTTATAGTCAGTTGCCACTTACAGAAGATGGAGAGCTGCAAAGACTATGCAATGGCCTTTGCATGAATCTTCTAAGGTTCCTTCTTGTAGATATCACTATGTTGCTGAAAGGAAAATGTGAAAATGCTTGTGTCCCTTTACTTTTTTTTGGCTCAGATAGATAGATAGATGGACAGATAAAGTGGAGCAAAATGAAATAAAGCAACAGACAGCTCTGCAGTGATCAAATAGATGACACATTTGTCCCCAGGATGTTTGATGAACTTTCAAACTGAATGCAAACCTCGAAGTTAAGTCAAAGGAGTACTTTGACATTTCGAAACAGTTCATTTTTCTTCACAAAACACTTGTCACAGCATGGGAAAATGTCTCCATATTTGTCACTGATTGTCCCTAAAATGGCTTGTTGGCATCATTAGCATTCCACAACCAAAGGGCACAGTCAACCATGCTCTTGCAGCAAGATATAACCCATGTTTTCAATGGGCAAATGGTTCAAACTGTCTTGAGAACACATATAAAAACTTAAAAACATCCCCAAGAGTAATTTGGATTCAAAATGTCATAGTTTTCCTTTTAGGTACTGAAAGGTAACTGGGCTTCACACACTGTAACTGAGGTCTTTCTGTATGCAATGAGCAAAAGTCCGGGAATAGGCTCCAGTAGAAGGGAAATGACAGAGATAAGTGGAAAAACTCAATACCACTGTTGTTGCTGCCATCCACTAAAAGTGCTGGTGGTTGAGATTTGACACAGGGCCAGAGGGTTTTTTAAGCTCTTGGGAACAGACAAGTGTGACAGATGGAGTTTATTCTCTGTATTGTGCAAAACAAACATGCAAGAAAGCAAGCGCTCAGACATTTAAGCTTGAATCTGCTCCCTGTGTTGGTACTGGAAAACAGATATATGATTTAAACTCTTTAAAAGGGACTACCAACTGTTCCCTTTCCTTGACGGAGGACACTACAGAATTTAATAATCTATATGCCATTCCCATTTGTGAACATAACAGCTTTCTCAAAAATCAAGACTTCTGTGTGATGTAATACAGATTTAGAGCCACAAGCAATGAATAGAGGGTTGACTATCAGATTATCACTCTGTAGCAGTGTTGACCAGATTATGTACTCTGATTTCCTGAAAGTCACTGTGGATACCACAGGTGAGGACTCGAGTCATGTGAATTGCACTCGAGTAGACTCGAGTCACATTTTTTTGTGACTTTGGACTTGAAAAAAATCAGAAATGACTTAGGCTTTACTTAGACGTGAAAATCCCTGACTTCAGACTTGGCTTGCAAGGTTTGACTTGTCATGACTTGGAGAAAAAAAAAACCTTGCAATTCTGATTCAAGTGTTTTTTCTATTTGAGTGTGTTTTTTTTGTATGGATTGAAGTTGATGTGTGGCATCGCTGATGTTTAATAGTCTGCCAGTGTGTGTTGTGTGTCATGCACCTGTTAATTATTACTCACTTGTCTGCACCAACCACCAGGGATCAATTAATTTGCATATCTTCGTGATGCAGTCGAACAAAATTGCACAATGACCCAGTGTAAGACGTGTGGAAAGAAAATCAGAGATGCACCGGTGACCTCGAAGAATTTTGTTCACCATTATAAAACCAAGAAAGGTAAGTCAAGAACTATGTTTGCTAACATTATGGTAGTAGTGTACTCAATAAGGGTTAACAGCAAAAACTGGTTTGTGCGTGAGGCTGTGAACTAACGTTAAGCAACTAGATCAGTCACTCAGGTGTCTCTGGCTGAAAATGATTCATTCACAAATTAAATGACAAGGCGTACTGACTGTGGCAACCTATCTGTATATCCTGTTAACCCCCTCAACCCACCTGACACAATCTGTATAAATAAATAAATAAATACATACATTTTCCTCTTGTGTCTTCTTTGTTTTAAAGGGACAGTAACCAGGTTTGCAAACATAGCAAGTTGTGTCCTATAAGATGCTGAAACATTACATTCAATTTAATAGGTAATTAGACATCCTATAATTTCAGTTGTACAATTCCAGTAGAAACTGTGAAGTGTTATTAATATAATGTGTCACTAAATGTCAACTGTGCAGCAGTGTGGGAATGTCACTTTGCAATGTGTGTAATAATGCAAAATACAGGGAGTTTTACTGGTGGGCGATAGGGTTAATCATCATAGTGTTTATTTTATATGTAAAAATTCTGTACTATAACCACAAATTCTATATTTTTCACATCTTTAACAAAATAATCACAGATCGCTACACACAGATTTGCTGTAGCAATAAAGGCACAAGAGTTTAATTTCACTTGTTTTAGTTTGTGGCATTTTCAGAACCACGTCTTCATTAAAAAATAATGTGCATTTGTGTTATTATTAAATGGAACACGACACCAAGAGTTTGTGTTGTTAATGATAGAATTTGCTCTGAAAAGTTATATAAAATGTACCACTTTGTGTCATGGCCTCGACACACATTGAAAGGCAGCACATCTTTTGTAGTTCTTCATGCAGTTTTTTGAAAAGCAATGTACTGAGCGAAATTCATTTCGTCAAAACCTTATTCATTGCTTGGCCTCTTGAGGTTTGGCTCACTGAGTCATCTGAACAGTCACCTCTTTGGCATTTATAACAAACTTTTCACTATATTGGATGATGGTCATGAGGGGGAGTACAGCCACCCACACTAAGGAACAAAGCTTAGATGTCTTAAAAAGTTAATGAGTGTAAGATGTTTTGGCTCCTCAGGGAACGGTTGAATCTGCAGACCAATAGAAGTTGGCATTGTGTTTGTTTGTATTAGTCTGCAACCAGAGATGTGCATCATGCAAGGTGGTGGACCTAAATGTGACACTTTACCTGTTAAGATGATTAATGTGTTAGGAAGGAGAAAAGGGACAAGGACTCTTTTGTGCCAAGTTCAGCACAAATGTCAGATTCCAAGATCCAGACTTAAAGAAGTAAATCACAAAAACCTATGCTTTTGTGTTTATGGCAACATTTTTGTGCGTGTGTGTGTGTGTGTGTGTGTGTGTGTGCGCGCGCGCATGTGTGTAAAGTGGTCATTGCTGTGGTGTTTTTAAACTGCACTTCCCAGAGATCACCTGTCAGTCAAACTGTGGGCAGTGCTGTCCTTTTTTTCCTGGATTTTCTGTTGATGAAGTTTGAGTTCCTCGTCTTTGAGCTCTTTTCTTTGTCTGCTCAGCCAAGTTGACTGTCACCGCTCATGCTAACAGCAGTTCAGCAATTCATTTCAAATAAACCCGTCTTTCTGCTTCTGACAATGCAAAACACATCACTTTATGCCATAAAAGAAAACACTGGATGTTTAAAGCAAAGAGGATTCAGGAGGAGGGAACAGGTATAAGTCAAAAATGAATGAGAGGCGATGTCCTCAGCCAGGTATTTGCTGCACATTGTGGACCTCATAAACAAAGCTAATGTTAATAATTCATACTGTGGGCTTACTGTAATTTATATAAATTCAGCAACAGGCAATATGATATACATGGATAAACAAAGTCAGCACTCTAAAAACAAGCAATCCCTCAGGTCTTCTTCAGAACTTAATTAGCCTTACATTTTTAGTCGGGAGAGAGGGAGCTTTCTGATTGGCTGGCCATTTCAGTGGATCAGGGCAGGAGAAAAGAAACAGAAACTGGGTTGTGTTGATAATATGCTAAGTAGCTAACAAACTAGCTAACCAGAGAGTTAGCCATGGCAAACAAGCCATCTTTCACAAGCAAAAAACTTTCAGCCTTATAATACCAGTGCCAGTTGCAATTTCCCCTCAGACATATTCTCGTTTTCATATATCAACACCGATTGAGCAGATTCAGAGTAGAGCGACAATGAAGGGCTAATGCTAATTTGTATTTTGCATCTTTTCTGAGACTCCCGGTGAACCTTTCTGATAAAATACTGCCCCCTCCTGGAATGAGGAATTATTTTGTCTGCATAGCTGTCAACTGCAGGCTGCGCAGTTTGGGCAACTTTTAGGGGGCGATGTGAGGCAATGCAAGACAATCTCAACATCAGCTCGGTTGGTTCTTTGAAGTCAGCTTGGTTTGTCCCAGGCTTTAAACTGCAAATGCAGAGGCTTTCAAGGCCTTGGACAGATTGAACCTCTATGAATAGCCACTGCTCTCTGGGCCACTTTAAAAAAAAAATAAAAATCTTGTAGGTTTGCAGCAGGTTATGAGTTTGTAAACCTGAGACAAACTGAATTAAAAGTTGTTGTTTTTTGTGTGGTAAGTAGAGACATTTCAATTAGTTTGATGCTATGCAGATGAAGTCGAGCCTGACTGTGTCTGCTCTGCTTTCACAATGAAACAGGTTTTGATTCTGTGGGAGGCTATGAGCAGAGGGGCATTCGGGTGAAGGGTGAATGTGTCAAATGCTGGATTGCAGCTGCACACATGTACACACACACACACACACACACTTACAAATACCCACCTAAACATCCACACACTTTCACATACAAATACTTTCTAAGAGCCAGACCAACTGCCCATACTGTTTCATGTCTTGTGCCAGAGCAGTGAGGTTTCCTCTGCAAAGAAACTCTGCACCGACTAGGGGAGGGAGTCTGTTTAATATTATAAAAACCACACTGGGAGCCGGCGGGTTTATGCAGTAGCATCTGGCGTCGCCGCGGATGCCTGCCAGGGCGCACATTAGATCAGAATAATTGGCCAGGACAGCAGCGTGAGATGGACAAATGAGAACCTCCTCCTGGGTGACCTGATGGCCGAGGGGGAGAGCGAACAACACGGCTCAGTGTCTGGTTGGACGCTTGGAGGAAAACACAATAGACTTTACAGAGAAGTAAGGTGATGCATGTGCAATGTTAAGATGTGACATAGGGAGAAATAGGAGAAAAAACACAGTAACACTCATTCACAAAGTATATGTGTACATGCATATACACACAAATGCTCACACTCAAAAAAATCTAATTACTTAAACTCCGTCACTTGCTCACTCATTCATGCAGGATGCCAATCGGTAGCATTCTGAGCCAAGTTGTTAATGCTATACCCAATACACTGAAGATGATAAATAAACAGGTTTGGCACTTTAGCAAACTAAAGAGTTCCTGGTTTTATGGTTTATGCTGCCAGTGGATTACAGTCACTGATTCTTATTTTAGGTTTAAATTTAAAAGTTTGGCTTGTCTATGTTGTTCTGAGTAAAAACGCATATGTCACGGTATGCAAAGCTGCACATTTGCACAGTTATAGACAGACTGTAGAGTGCCCCTAGACACACACACACACACACACACACACACACACACACACACACGGCTCCT
>OMKZ01014685.1:6720-27026 GCA_900302535.1 Neoniphon sammara
ATCAGAAAAAAATACTGTTATGGTTGCTATGATCATTGTAGTGGTTTCTATCCTCTCCTCATGTTCACACACACACACACACACACACACACACACACACACACACACACACACACACACACACACACACACACACACACCTGTTTCAGTGCGAATTCTCTGCTTTCACCATTTTCACTGTCCACACTACATCCACTTGGGATTTTTTTTAGTGTGGACAGAAGGGCAAAATGGAGAAAAAAAAGATGTGTTCTCCGGATTAGTGTGGACGTAGCCTTAGACAGATGACTGAAACTTATGATGGCTCTAAAGTCGTGCTCCAGGCCCAGCTGGAGTTCAGCAAAGGTGTTTTATAGCCCAGTGTTGTTTGAAATATTGAAATATTTTTATATAACAGGGACCTCAACCGGTGTTGACATCCTAAAATATGTCTGGAACTGGCTGTGAAAGGGCTTCAGCTCTTGTATGATGCAGTGGATTTCTCAGTTTCCTACTCTGCCTTGTGGAGAGAGAGGAAGAGGAGGAGGAGGAGGTCAGCATATTCCCCTGCGACTATTTTGCAATGTCGTGCCATTTATTCGCGTCGCTCCCGGTGTGTAAAGGCTTTTAGGCAGAAGCATTTGGAAATTCCAGGAGCCAACCCATCTGGCTTGAAAGACTAGTTGTGTCCAAGCCTGAGCAGAGATCCTAATGTCAGTCAACATAGTGTAAGCTAAAGTGTTGGCGTGGAGCCTGCATTCATTTAACATTATGTATGCTTAAGTCTTCATGCGTAACCTACAATCACTCAATATTGTTTAAGATTAAGTGTTAGGATGGAGCTTACAATCACTCAATATTGTTTTAGCTGAAGTGTCATCATGAAGCCTAATATCACTCAGTATTGTTAATGCTATGATGTATGCGTGGACCTACAAATGGGTGATTTTAGTGTCACTTATAGGGATGGTACACCCAGTTAAAAATGTGTATTTTCTTATTTAGTATTATTCTTGACTACCATCTCCTAAAAAGTTCCTAAAAACTCAACAACTGCAATAAAAGTGAGTTTGTATTTTCTACAGTCTAACAAGATTGTCTCGACTCTGATAAGACCAACAAACTGTCCCGCAAAGCGAAAATATCCTGCTTCTTGGAATGGAAATAGCTATGGGTCCTCCTAGTACAATATGTTAGCTAATGTTTTCACAGCTAACATTGCTGTAGAACTCACTTGTTGAAAACATTGGAGGCTTGTAGTAGCAGAACTGATGTGAGAAAGTCCATTACTAGCTAAAGAACACACCGCTTTAAAAGAATGAAGCGCTTTGCTAGCCCTTGCCTTACCATTAGATTGGAAAAATAATCTTGGGTTAAATGGTTGATGCTGGTGAGTTAACAGTTCCTGTTCCTCACTACCGTTTGATGAGACTAGTGGAGGAGGACAGCTGCAACTGAAGGCTGTCAAACGGTGGTGGGAGGAATAAAAACTGTGGTGGTGTTCTGATTGGATTGCTCCACTTTTACATGTGAAAGAAGCTTTGAATCCCCAGCAAAACCACTGGTTTGACTCAAGAGAAATTAGCTGATAGGCCTCGATCTCTCTGCATAGACAGGACTTCCGATTCTCAATGTTTTCTACACCCAGTGATGACTAAAAAATATTTTAATGAAAAATTACATATTTTACTTTCTTATGTCTTAAAGCCTATGTGAGTATGTATGTGAGTATTTACCAGTCCTAGCATAGGACTCATGACAGGTTCGGGTGATCTCGGCAGCAAGCTCCATCTGGTGGCCGGTCTTTTCGCTGGGTGCCCCATCAGCACCAAGGGCGATCATCCCACCCGCAAAACAGGTCAGGTGACCCATTTTATGCTCCAGCAGCCCCCCCTTCCACTCTGCTATGTAGGTCAGCCCGCTGCTAGACTTCCTCATCAGGTTGGTCTCTATGGCCTGACAGATAGAAGGAAGACAGAGAGATGTCTGTAATATCGGACCCCAGGGTGCTGTCATGAGATGTGTTAAGAGAGTTATTAGTTCCGGTCCAACGTTCTGATCAGTCATGTCTGAAGCAGTGACAATATATGGTTGATTTTGTTCCTGTGAATTCAAGGAGCACTAAAACTGGATGTCACACTATAAGACAATTTCTTCTATGAAAGACTATGTAAAGGAAAGGCCGAAAATCCTCGGTAAAGTCCTCCAGTGTGTCCCTACCATAAGTGATTAAAAATCTGCATGCAGTTTTATCCACAGTTTCACCACAGTCTGGGTGAATATTCGTTACTAATTGGCTACAAGGCGTGCGTTAAAACTGTGTAATACACATGTAGTCTGGCTCAAGTTTAATCACTGTTCTGAATTCATAAGCTGGACATAAAGTTTTGAACAAACCTCTGTAACCATAGCAACAAACTGAAACTTAAATGTAAAGCTAACTACAGTTACTTATGCTTGCGATAGGCTGCTATCCCCTGCCCTGTTTTTAAATGCCTTTTTAAATGCTTCCAAACCGTTACGATTATTTTCCAGTAGGTAACATTGGCGTAACATTAACACCAACACTGAGCTAGCCAAGGCAATTTTGCGCAGATATGTGCTGTATTTAATCCATTTTGTCTCACTGGCTCAAGTTGAATCAGCTGGTAGTGTCTCTGTTGCTAAGCTGACCTGTCCAAAAAAGGATTTTTTTTTCTTTTTAGAGCATATTGGTCCTTAAAATAATTACTTCACCCTGACCTGATGGTACAGTATAAGCAGGGTAATCCACTCTGAGGTGTGCATTGAAAGGTTTTTAATGCACTATGTGGAGCCATCCGCCCTCTGTTTTGCATCAGGTGATTCTTCAGCTCAATGTCGCACAGTAAAACTCTTTGTGGATTACCCCTTACTTAAATATGCAGTTATTCCACAATTTCCAATACTGTGAGTAAAGCAATAGTCTGTTTAAGCCGTTTACATGAATGCATAAACTGACAACTCCCCATAATAATCCTGACTTAACCTACCTACTAAGATTTCAAGAGAGAACTGTAGAAATTTGTAGAAAAAGGTTTGTTAAACACACACTAATGCAAAAGGCCAATATCAGCAAGCTGATATATCAGTCAAAAAGTCCTCCATATTTCTACAGTATTACAGTGTCTGTCATTATAACATAAGCCAATGTACTCATAATCCATTTATGAATAAATTAAAATTGGAGCTAAACAAACACTTGGCATTGTTTGTGGCCCCAAATGGCAGTAAGAGTAACTAAGAGAACTTCCTTACTCAGACATCCTGTAACATGACATCAGTAAACTATACATGTTCTTTTCAGTATGTGTGTGTGTGGATTTCACTCTTAAGATTGGATTAATCACTTTCCGTGTGGAGAGGACATCCCACCAGCGACCATTCTGAGACTGGAATTTAATTATGGCAAGTGTGATGAAACTATGGCATCTCAGTTAGAAGGAATGGGACTTTCTTTTTAGCGCCTCTCTTTACTTAAGCTCATAAGATGACTGGATTTTTACATAAAAATCTTGCATAGCGCAGCTTTAAAGTCTCTTGAAAGTTTCTGCACCTGCCTCATTTTATAACATCAACTATCAAAATAAAAAAAACTGCACTTGGTCAGCCATTTTCTAGTCTGGTGGCTAGCAGAGCACAGCTTGCAGAGTGCCAGCAAAGAAAGGGCACCAGGGTCGTCATTTCATTGGCCTGCTGTGAGTGAGATAGACGCCCTGATGATGTTCTTCCCTCCAGCCTCAACGTGACAAATAAATCAAGCACGCCTGTCATCTGGAATGATGGGGAGGGGGGGCTGTGATATAAAGTAACCATGCCATGTAAATGGCAGAAAACATGTTTGTTCTGTTTTTAAGTAACCATGCCATGTATTTTATCCTGAGTATGTTACAGAAGGACAAACAGCCAATCAGCTCTGTCCAGCTGGGACCCACAGCTCATCAACACAACTTAACTGGACCATTGTGTGTGTGTGTGTGTGTGTGTGTGTGTGTGTGTGTGGCATACCCATTAGTTTTGGGAAGGCTGTTTGTTACTGTAGATGGGGTTCTCATTCATCTGCCCCCATGTGTTTGTCTTCCCATATGAATGTGTGTGTAGCTCTGCCTGCGCTGCTTCCCTCCTATCTGCTCAAACTGATTGGCTGCCTAACTGTCTCGCTTAGTTTATCAACCTTGCCGAGAATAAAATTCCGGGGGAAATACTAAACACTGCAACTTTTTGGAAGGAAGATTGCAAAAGTCAAAGATACTGAGCGTCGGCACAAAACTGGCAGCTTCAAGATATCAGCATCAGTCTTCAAAACCGAGTTGAACCCTGGTTATAATCTATGCAGTGGCCCCATAAAATATTTAACCCATACATTTTATGTGGTGTTGCACATCATACCGTGTTCTGATCATAATGATGACAGTGTCCTCCTAAGGTGTTTATCATGCAGTTGATGCTGAAACTAGACCCATGTCCTACAGGATTAAAACACTGTCTCAGTGTTCAGTGATCACGGAAAAAAATTATGATTTAATATTAGCCTAAATGACAAAATAATTAAAATGCAAGGCCTATAATGCATGGCCCACACTGAACTGACTTTACTGTGACTTTGTAAAGTCACAGTAAAGTCAGTACAGACTGCTGGTTAATTGTGTGTTCTGGTTAACTTTGATCTTCACCTAAGATGTTCCTGTGACCAACCAGCACCTGATTGCAAGTAACTGGCTGTGCACAATAAATAAACCAATTTAAAGGAATACACCAATGTTTTGGGCAAAATACCCTTTTTCTGACTTACCCAGACTGAGACAAGATTTTCGATACCATTTTCACCTCTGTGCATCCACTATTTCTATAGGTAGCATTACATGTTACCTTAGCATAAAGACTTCAAGCCTAAAGGAGTCATCAGTCTAGCTCCATCAAAGTGAAAAAAATAAATCTTACACCAACTCCGAAGTCAGATGGTTGGAAGTTAGATGGTCCTTCCGTCTAGTGCAGTGATCCGCGCACCACATATAGTTCCTATCATCTAATTTCTCCTAAAACAACTTGTTAAAAAAAAAAAGAAGCAAGACGTTTATTTGAAAATACACGATACATTGTGTAAATAAGAACTAGTGGATGTACAGAGGTGAAAATGGTATCAAACATCTTGTCTCAGTCTGGATAAGTTGGAAAAAGAGTATTTTGCCCAAAACGTTGGAGTATTCCTTTAAGTCCTGTTGTCTCTGCAACTGTATTACTCTGATCTGGTACCCTATGCACAAGACATATAAGCTTCTTAAGGTTATCCAGGTAACTAGTTGATCACCCTGAGTGACAAATACAACAAATATAAAAAAACACAGAGACCACTTTCCATATAGCTAGGACTGACCTTTCATTAACTTTCCACCACTATTACATAGCCATTTATCATAAGTAGGAAGGTATATGAAGTAGGTACAACTCTTTCAGTCCCTATCGGCAAATTGCACGTTCAAATACTCATACTGTAAATTCACTGCAAACAACTTCTACAGCCATGCTGCTTTCCGTCTGACGCTGTTGGCCCTCTATTCTATATTCACAGTTTTCATGCAATGGCGATAATACACCTGCCCAATTCAATGTGAGGAAACAAATCACAGTGATCTGCAGCCAGCCAGAGGCGTCACGCAGAGCCAGATAATGACACAGGTGCCGCTGGTGAATGTCTCTGATATTGGTGTTTCATCGCTTTTCATTTTCACAAATAAACCATCGACATCTTCCATCTCTCATCATGCTCTCTTTAGTCCTCCTCCTGAAAGCGCTGATTATGTCCTCTGTCTAGCTGGGATAGTGACACCTCCAGCACATTATTCACACCTGCCTTTTGTAATCTTTGACAAATGCGGTAAATGGCAATTTGACTGGTGTGTGTGCAAGTGGTACTGAGACTGCGTATTTCTTCTGATTAATCTTATCTACGCCTGCTGAAGATTCATTTCATATTTCTACCTTGCTGGGTTTTTGAGAGAGCCTGGTTCCTCTGTAGCTCACTAATCTTGGTCATGAACATGACACAGGATCACAGTGTTCTGTTTTTTATCAGGACACAAAGAAAACCACTGCTGCTTCTGAGTGTCATAATTATGTACAAAAATCTGGTGTAGTAACAAGTAGTGTATGACCTCAGTTTCAGCAATGTACAGTAATTACAGCTACCTATCAAAAAGTTGTTACTTTTGTTATTACTCTCTCTAAATCATGGACATTGTGTTAATTTATACTTAATCAATCTACCTTGTACGTTTCCATTTTTTGCACTCTTGTTCATATTGGTTTCTACTTCGCACATAACTTTTGGCACATCTGCATTTGGACAGTTCTCTATTTACTTAATGATTGGTATAATTAGCATTATTATTATTTGTATTGTGCATTTACTATTATAATTGCTTTTTATTATTTTTATTTTTATTATTATCTTATTTTTACTTTTGTCACATTTGCATTTGTACATTTGTTTGTTTGTTTTTTACCTTAGTCTTTTTTTTTTTTTTTACCTTTTTACTTATTTATCCCCCTTTATTACTGTGTGTTGAGCAATTGAATAACTGCAACAAAACAATATCCCTGCAGCTAGCCTAAAATCAGGGGATCTACAGGTATCATAGTGTTAAATTGAATACTTTTTAAGACCTTTTCTTGGACAAATCTTCTTATTCAAAAAAGCAAAACAAACAAGTATAAAGGTGAGTAGTAGTAGTCATCTGATCACACTGTTAAAAAGGCAGTAATCACAATAAGTCCCAAAAAGGTGACTGGATCATCCCTATATATTGTTTTTGATTAACAGGAACCATCACTTTAGTAAGAGTGGGTAACAGTGCAGCAGTGACTAATATTAACCAATCAATCAAATCAGATTCATGTTCATATAGTTCTCTTTCAGAGATATTATGTTTCACCAAGTGAAACTGTGACATATGGCTGCATTTCCCTTCCAGTTCACTTCAGGGAGTGGATTTTCTCCAAAATCTGGGAACTGAAAGTGTTGCTGTGAGCTTCTTTTATTATTAATAACTATTTGTATAGAACTTGCCTAAAAACAAACATCACATTATGTTTCCCAATCACGACACAAAAACAAGCATAAAGACCCTGGTTAGGTTTAGGTTACAATAGCAAACCGGTAACAATAAAACAATAGTAGCAACAGTAGTGATATATGAAATCTATGATAAACACTAAGAATGAATCCTCCATAATTATTACCATTTGAATTTGGAATTGAAAGCTAAGTTAACCAAACCAATGCCATTTTGTGTGTTTCCGTGTGGTCTTTTGTGTATTTGGTATGTATTTTTGTGTGTGTGTGTGTGTGTAAGTGTGAACGTGTTACCTGCAGGGCATCATAGTACATTTTCTTGGCTTCCTCATCTGTCTTGTCAGACATCAGCCAGGCCTTGAGCAGGTACTCATAGAAACTGTCACCTAGGCCGCCCACTGACACATGATCTGCAAGATACAGAGTACACACAGGGTTACACACAAACACACACGCACACACAAACATATACAGGGACCCTCTTCCTGCGTTAACATGTCCGCCAAATGAGATTACACCTGCCATCACTACTGAACCATCAATACATCAAGCAGTACAGCCGTGTATTTGTGTATGAGAGAGATCGGCAGAAAGAGAACATACCTATGGATGGTAATGTATGTCAGAGCATGCATACTGAGTCACAATGCTGTGTTTTCTGTACAAGTGTGTGTATGGTTTTGGGGGTGGGTTGTTCTGGGTGATGTTTCAGCCAGTCAGGGTGTAGCTGTATATTTGCCCTATTGATTGTCAGTGGGGGCTCATCCATATGCATGTGTCATTAGCAGAGTCCAGCCTTGTTTGTGGAGCGCAGAGATTAAATGTCATCTGCGATCAGCCTGAAGGTGAAGAGATTGGGAGGCTGGGGGAGACGGCCTGGTTTTGGTCCGATAGCATGCCTGCTTTCTGGAGGTTTAGAATTAAACCAAGGCAAGAGCACCAGAATAAAGCCCTATTGTGGTGTGATTAGTGTAACCTCAGGACCCTTGTAACTGCAATTATTACCTGTGACTCTGGTGATTGTAAATCCATCAGAATCGCAGGTTGGTATTATATTTATTGGAATGTGTTCTGAGAGCAGCGTTGCCTCTAACCCTAACCCTATACCATGCAATGCTGCTCTCAGACATTGCAATAAATATAATAATAATCTCTGTCAGAATCGGCCATGTTGGTAATTATTACTTTAGTGCTGGATAAGGAAATCTGGACTGAAATACCTACTGTTTTCTGGGAAACTCCAAGACATCTGAGACACAGACATCTCAGTAATTGAACCACATAATTTCATTTGGGTGCGCATTCTTCTGCTTTTCGGCTGCAAATGGAGGCTGTAGCGGGGACTCTTTCGAAATGTTTAAACCGTAGATGCATAGGATTTTAACTCTCCATAATCGACCACCACACAAAGGCCAATTTGGGCCTCCATCATCAGACGGAGGAGGAAACTTGAAGCACTCAGGAGAGCGAAATCTGTACAAATACTCTAAAGATGGATTGTGTGTGTAGCCTCATTATCACACATCCTCCCACCTCTTGAAGATCTTTTACGTATTCCAGGTAAAGTAGCTATTTTACTCATCTTTCCATTCACTTTTAGGACACTGACAGTAATTCAGGTGTAATTTCTTATCTCGTCAGACTGCTCTGCTGGAGTTACCCCACATAATAAGAAAAAAATTTATTACCAGAGGTCCTGAGGTCCTGAGGTTATACTTTGTTTACATTGGCACTTTAAATTATGTTCAACTATAAAAGGCACTTAAGTCCTTGTTACAATGTTTAACCAAAGAATTAATAACAGCCATACCAATAAGGGATGGGTATGGATGGCAGAAAACTGAATGCTGCAGACATGCATGACACCTACAATGTAAAACAGTGTTCATTCAAAGTGAATGAACAAAAAGTAATCAGAGATTTAAATTGGTACCACCGGTATCAATTTAAATAGCAGCACCAGATTTGAAAAATGCATTATAGTGTTCAGCTGTAGTTCTGACTGCTTGTCAGTGTAGCTACCAGTATATCCAGTCAGTTGATTGCTCTCTCCAGCACTGACAAGTGACATTAGGAGAGGCTTTTAGAGGCAGATTCCACCCTAAAGATGTAAGTTACCTCTCTAATACAACACACTCTTTCTGTCACTCCAGGTTCTGTTTTTTTCTGTTTCATTTTCCCATGAAACCTCCATTACTCCTTCCACCGCCCCTCTTCTTCCTCTCTAAGTCACATTGCTCCATCATTATCATCGTTACCTGCTCGGCGACCACAGTTTGGAGAGTCTGATAATAGATTCAAAATTATACCCTGTTACTGCAGCCAGTCAGAAACACAAACACACATGCAAGTCATAGATAGGAACGGGAGGTGAGGGTAGAGTGAGTGTGAACATGCGTGAAAGTGACAGAAGTAAATAGTGGGTTGCAATAATATAAAGGGACTCAACCGGAGTCAAATAGAAAGGCTGATGGGTAGATATGTGGAGAGGGATGGAGGGGAGGAAGAGGAGGAATGGAGTTGGAAAAAAAAATAGAGCGAAGCAGCACTGTTCCCACATCACTGGATAACTGCCTCCATTGATAGACAAAGGCCGCGGTAACCAGGGTGCTACACAACCTATTGGAGAGGAATGAGTGTTGCAGGTTCTGGAGAATCTGCATTTTCCCCAAACAATACTTTCTGAGGGTCTATGAATTCAACATATTGTCAGCTGTTGTAATGTCAAAATGGTTCTTTTTAATTGTCTACCAGTCGTAACGAGTGTTTGTCATGTTCCTTTTCTAAACCCATATTTACCTTTTTTTTCTTTTTTTGGAGCTGGTAATTGCCTTTTTATTTGCCATTTATACCCTTGTTACAAGTCTGTTATCTGCTCTAAAAGCGGGGACATGATAAGTAGCTGACAGCAGATGCCAAGATGCCAACTGCGTAGTAGAAGAAAGGAAAAGGACAGAGAATAGAAAGGAGGAAACCCCCGAATTAGAGAAGTTGTAGTGATTCTCCTCTTCTTTTCTTTTGTAAGCCAAAGAAATGGACCTGGTAACTAGCTAACCAGGTATTTTTTAAGGCTCAGCAGCAACTTAGACTGAACCTAGTTGGAAATTTTTCAGGCAAAGCCTGTCAGAGAACATCCAGCTACGTATTTAAAGAGTAACTAAACAGCCCCTTTTAGCTAGGACACACCTTCAGATGCATTTGAACTTGGAGTGAAAAAGTGGGTGGGCAGTGCGCCTTGAGGTAGTTACCACAACCACTGAATGAGCAGATGGTGTTTTACTGCCAGACACACATGAAAATGTCATGAAAAAGAACTCACTGGAGACTAAACCACCAGTTCTTGAGATCTGCACTCAAGACAAGTTGCTTGCAAATTCCAAGATCCACTTCCACATAGCTGGAGAAGTGCTCCCGTTTAAAATGGAGTTTGCATACACAAAATAAGAGGCAGCACTGAAGGCTATGTCAAGCTGCCCTAATGTATGCAGCCACTGATGCGCCATTTCTTGGGTGGCTGGCAAAGAGAACAATCCCACGGTGTTGTTGCACTTGGAATAACCTTATGCGCAGCACATTTTTGTATGCTAAGGCCAATACTAAGCTATGTATAAAAAAGTATTAATTTGGGGAAAACAAGCCAAATTGAGAAAATGTTACTTATGCTAACTCACAAATTACACTTTATAAAAACACACTAAGCTACTATCTAAGCTATCACAAGGAAAAAAGAAAGCCACAAAAGTAAATGAAAAATGAAAATGAAAAAATTAAGCAATCAAATACAAAAAAAATCCCTCTATTCTTTCTCTCACTTACTTATGAGCTCTGTTTCTGCAATATGTAACTCCTCTCCTCAGTGTGCAGAACCTCAAAACAATTTTTACATGCGCTGTGATTTAGGGGCACTGCCATGGACAAAGTCACACAAATAGAAGTTGTGTGGGTGTTGCTTAGACTGATGTAGGCATGAACTCCGGGAGAGTACCCCTCAACACAACTGAATCATTTTTAGTTTTTTGACCTCAAGAGGATAGTACATGGTGTGATTTGAGCTGGAAGTGAGGAAGCCCATGCTTTTGCAAACAACAGTCAAGTTTGGGGCCAGAAGGTACTGCTAACATTATTAAATTATTACGTACATTAGTTAGTAAGTGATTTTGGTGTTTAGTTACTGCGTAATCTGTGTTTTTTTGTTAGCAAAATAATTATTTGGGTTGGAAAGCAACAATAGAATTCAGTGGATCCAATCCCTTTTTAAAGAGAAACTTGCAGATAAGATAAGTTTTCAATGCCATCTTACAGATTTATTTATTTATTTATTTATTACAGAACATTTGTTGGATTCAGAATCCCATATTTGGGCAAAGGTTATTAGTCAATGTTACATCTGACTTCTGAGGTCTCTTCAACTTCAGCCACTATTGTTAAGAGCTGAGAACCTCCAATGAGGCTGCCACATAGCAGGTGACAACACCCCGTCTAGCAGCCTTGTTGTAGCTCCCCAGCTCCTAGGGTAACAGCAGCTGTGAGCTGCTGATTGTGTTTCTGAAGATACAACTTGGCCATTTCTATAGAAATAAATAAGCTGTTTAGCTAGCTAGCTAGTTAACATGACTATTTGGTCACCTAACCATCACAGATGTTGCGAACATATGAATGGCACACTGGTTTACTAGAAGCTAGTGTTAGTAGTGCCTAGTAGTAACATGTTAACACAAACATTGGTAGCCTTGTTAAATTAGCCTGTTGGCTAGTTACAGCAGCTAGTTGAGAAAGCCTAAAACCAGCAGCAGAGCAGGCCAGATGCTTGCTGACACAGCAGGTTCAGCCTGAGTTCTCAGTTGAATGAAGGTCTTCCTACTGAACACACTGCCCTGATACCCAGGGACTATAAAGGTTGGAAATGCAGGAGAATTGCAAAACAGAAGAGACAAAGGGATGTAATGGCGGGGTGAACTTACGCTGCCCCCACTGGCCACTATTGGGGTTTAGGTAGTTGGGGTACAGTCCCTGGGGTTTGTCCAGACGATTTAGGACTTTTCGTATGTTCATCACCTAACAAAATAAACAGAATGCAAGGTCAAAACTTTAAGCAGAGATGTGGAATTTCTACCACTACAAAAAAACATTCAAAGCACAAGGGAAACATTTTCCACTGGCCTTAATTTGAGGCTCATAAAACCTTAACGTCTCTCCAACAATATGTCATGGTTTAGATACACAGAGCACATTAAGATTAAAGTGTAAAAACTGTATTTTTCTGCATCGGTACATGTTAACTACCTGCAAATGACTTCTGAATTATGACATCTGCATTAATTGCTGCGGTGTAGATTTTAGATTAAACAATTTATTTTGATGTGTTGTAGGCTATAAAAAGGGAAACAGAGATGAAAAAGTAAAATAAAAGAAATGTCCATGACCTTCCACCTATCTCTCCCTGGTACTACTGTTTTGTCATCCCTTCCTTTCTTTTCAAATTTCTCCCTTCTTCCCTCCAGACTACGGGAACTTTAGGTTCTAACTAGGCTCTGAACCATTTGATAACTTCTGATAACTAAGTGTCCTCCTTTAAAACAATTCTGGTAACACACTTTTTAGGCTTGTTTTAACTTGAACTATGGTCAGTATTCAGTTGTTACTGTTGTTATAAAACAAGAGTAGTAGTGGATTAGTGGACTTGACTAGTAGTAGCTAGTGGTGCCACAACAGATTGGAGTGTCCAATCCCAAGACTGAAATCCAAAAGTGTCTCCTAAACAGCAGTGAGTGAGCACTCCATCCAGAGAAAGCTAGACTGAGTGATGGCTTCTTCTCTTTACCATCTTCATCCCAACTACAGACTACTGATGTCACATGACAGGATTTCCAAGTAATAAAGTCCTCATTGCCAAAGTGCAAAATTATCCTAGTACAGCTTTACATAGTCTGTGCATATGTCCTTTTTTGTTCTTTACTTACTGTTCCCATTTCATTAATTGCTTACATTTTTATTTGTCCTATAAAGCACTTTGTAACCTTTTTGTGGTGAGCCCTTATTGGGATTCTCTGCAGTTTTCTATTACCTTCTGAGCAAACTCCGGTTTTCCAGATAGTTTGCTGAGGTGCATGAACTCCAGATGCAGGGTGCCATACTCGGCTAGGATGCTGCTGCCACCTGAAGCCCATGGCCAGTTCCTTCCAATCCCACTGCACAAAGACAGAAAGAGGTAGAGATACAACCTGCTGTATACAAAGTGGAGTGACAAAACATTACGTTGAACAACAGCTAATGTTCAAACATGTGGGTGGGTGTGTGAGGCGGGGAATTTCTGAGCAGTATTATTTTTTTAAGAAGTCCCATATATAATCTGGTTACTCAAATAACCTAGTAATAACCTAGTGTAAATGTCACATCTAGGTTGGAATAACCTGGGTAAGCTGAGTTAGTATAAACACGGTAAGATCAACTGTGAAAAAACAGGTTAAGATGCCTGGTTTATGTCCATATTTAACAGGTTACAAGGAAATATCTTACTGCTTTCACCAGAGTATCCACTGTCAAACTCTAGCTCGCACTTGATGTCACCAAAAAACATGGTGGCGAGCAGTACTTAATATTACTGTTGGGATCATTATTTGTTTGCCGAACATGAAAAGCAAGCCTCAGTCAAAGAGGGAAGGGAATGTTTTGCTATTAAACTTTGCTATTAGCAAAGTTTATGTAAACAGATTAGCTTGAAATCAATCCTGAAATCAGTCTGGGAAGAGGTAGGTTTCGTTTGGTTTCTCTCTCTATTCACCTTCTCCTTTTAGACACAACTGACAAATGTATGGAATAAGTATTGAGTCTACAAGGTTCCTGTGGTCAAACTGAGCCACAAACATGACTTCAGTCATTGTAGCTCTAGACATACTGTTTTGCCTCTGACAGAAAACAATGTGATTTCAGCATAGATGGAAGTAATTGGAAGAGAGACCTGCCAATAAAGTAACAATGCAAGCTGTTATTTTCTAATGTATTCTGTAGACCGCTGAGAGACAGCAGTGATACTATTTCTAACAAATATGGTAGAGAGGCAGATTTTGAAATTTCATCAGAATGCGAAAGAAAATCAGGGGAAACAAAACCCCAGGAGAACAGCAGGAGAGGGGCAGGAAACTAAGAAGAGCTGGCAAGAATGGGATGCAAAATTGATAGACTATTGATAGTGTGTATTTTCAGTGTGTTTTCTTGTGAATTTTATTTACGGCTCACTCAAGAAACTAGACTAGACACCAAAACTATTGCTGCAGATCATTAGCTGCCTGCATAGCTCCGCGCTGCGGCGTGTCCAGTCTGAACACTCCACTTGGCTAACATGGGCGCTTTGCATCGCTTCCACGTCTGGTCTGAACCCAGTGTAAACTGACAGCTAAATGAGGCAATAAACCTTTACCACTTCTTTTGTGGAATCCTAGTAGGATACACATATACTAGAAATTGTGCCATATTTGTTGGTGTCAAAAAGCCAGTAAAACGCTGAAAAGAATGTGGAATTGAAGGCTTTAAAAATACATTTTTGCATTGTATAGTGGTTTCCCTTTCATATTTTTGAACCATATCATATATAAATGGAGGAATCTCTGTCTGTATGTGTGTGTATGTCTGTTTTTCAATTTTCTTGACAACTGTTCATCCGATCAACTTCACACTTGGTGGGTGTATTGCTGAGGCCCAAAGGAAGTGCAGTGTCAACTGTGTCAGCTACGTTTTTGTGATTAGACTGATTTTCTAATTGTTAGCTATCGTCGTGATTGATGGAACAAAAAAGGTGGAAGATAACAGCGAGGGTAGTGCAACACCCAGACAGTCTTCAGCGTACACACGCAAGAGTTTTGTACCTCTTCAAAAAAAAAAAAGAGTGGTTGTGAGCATTTTGTGATTTACCTCTGCGAGACGAACGTCAAGTACAGATGAACTTCAATCACCCGCAGAATAACGTTAACAGAGTGGAGCAGCGAACTCCAGCAGTAACAAACGGCACTGACCAACACACACTACAGTCTCAAAAAAGCTGCAAGCAGCCATACCACAAGCCAAGCGATCAGCTGATAGGACACTGCTCTAGTACTGTAAATTTCAAGAACTACCACTGTAAGACATTTTTGTTTTGTTTTTAAGAAAGCCACACAGACATTTGACATTGATGCTGGTGTTGTATAGGTGGGCTCACCATGTAAATTGGGCATGCCTTTTAATTGGTAAGTCGTAGACACTTAAACAGGATCAACAATGTTAACTAAATTAAACTACATTTCTCTCCTCATTCTCGCTCCATCTGGCATGTTTATGGGTGGGTCTGTTTTCATTTGGGCGCTTGAGTTTGGCAGTACACGCCGCCCTTGCTGTCACATGACCAGAAGGCTTTTGGCGGACCTTCAACAAGACCCCCACCTATGGAAACTTGTCAAATGGCTGTGGCTGTATTGGTTGGTAGAAACTGAAGGGGATTCCTGGAGTTGTTTGTACTGACATTGCAGCTGCATTGCATCTCAGGCCATATGTGAGAGTTACCGACTCTAGCATTGCCTGACAAGGACGGAGGACTTTGCACAACATTGTGTGTGTGTGTGTGTGTGTGTGTGTGCATGCTGGATCATTAGAGCCACTGACAGATGACTTCCAGGCCAAGGACTGATGACTCTGGTGGCAATGCTTCAACTAACTCCTCATGAATACATATTAACAATCCACTCCACTGTGAAAACACCCGCACCAGGATGTCTCGACCACAAAACCATGTACATGCGGACACTTGGACATGTGGTGCACATACACAGACACGGGAGGAGAGGAGATGAGGGGAAGACATCCGACAAATGAGAAAAAGGAGTGTAAACTGGAGAAGTGCCTGGGACACACACACACACACACAAACACACACCTCTTCAAAGCAGTGGATGAGCATACTAATTATGCCCCCTTCAAGCTATCATGCTGCGCCAGGCACAATTTGTTTCCCATTACACCATGGATTAAATCATGTCACACAAACACAGCAAATCGCAACCATATCTGGCAGTGAGCAGAGACAGAGACCGAGGTCAGGGATTCTTAAGGCCTTGAGTCCTTAAAACAAAGTACTGCTATAGACTCAAGATAAGTTATGTGCATTAGGGTTAGACTGATATACACAGTAAATTTCTTTCTTTCTTTATTGTCATTAACTAAAATCAGATGTTTGTCTGTCTGGGTATATTTTCAATCAGAAAAATTAAGACAACTTCAACGATTTGGGCAAAATACCCTTTTTCTGACTTACCCAGACTGAGAAAAGATGTTTGATACCATTTTCACATCTGTACATCCACTGGTTCGGTTCCTATGGGTAGCATTTCGTGTTAGCTTAGCATAAAAACTTGAAGTCTCCGTCAAAGTGAAAAAATAAACTAGGGCTGTTAATTGATTAAAAATTTTAATTGCGTTAATTACATGATATGCTGATTAACTAATCAAATTAATTGCAAATTAATTGCAATTAATTTGCAATTAAGCATAGAAGCATAGAATAGCATAGAATAGAAAAATCTAAATGTGGCATTAGAAATCAATCATTTTATTTCCAATCATTTTTCCAAATGTGTCTTTTTCTCATTGAATATAAGCCTATCATTGAGCCTAAAATGTGGCCAAAACAGGTTGTTTTTTTATATTATTTAACATAAGCTTATCACTTAAGCAACGATGTGTCCGGAACAATGTTAACTATTTAACATACTATTTATATGCATGTCAACTAACGCACTGACTGGTTGCAATTGTGTGACTCATGGGGTCAGAGGGGTGCATTGGATTGACTCCGGTGGTGTCAGTGGCACCCTGAGGTGCTCTCTCACAGCCACAGTGACTGCTCCAGCTGAGCGGCTTGTTTGTCAGAGCATCTGAACCCTATGATGACTGACGCTGTAAAATGCGATGGTTGGGTTATTTGGTGATATAGTTAGTGTGCAGCAACTTACAGTAACATCTGTACATAAATTAACATAAACATTACATAATATTATATGCATTCATTTATATTTTTTTAACATATTATTTTTATGATTAATTGATGCAAATTAACATGTTAATTTGACAGCCATAAAATAAACCTTAAAGGAACTCACATTTACTATAACCTCTGAAAGCATACATGTGTTCAGCAGTTATAGTTCCTACCAACTCCTAAAACGACTCGTTTATTTTTTTTATTTGTTTAAATTCCAAGACGTGCATTTCAAATACAAATGATACATTAAGTAAAAAATGTAGACCTAGTGTAGACCTCAAGTCTTTATGCTAAGCTAACATGAAATGCTACCCATCAGAACCAAACCAGTGGACGTACAGAGGTGAAAATGGTATCTAACATCTTGTCTCACTCTGGGTAAGTCGGAAAAAGGGTATTTTTGTCCCATAGTGGCTTTTCCATCCAGACAAGAATAAAACTGCAGAGGAAACAGGGATTACTTGTAAATATTCTGCAGTCAAAGTATTCAGTTTAAATCCTAAAATATTGGTATCGGTTTCAAAAACCCTGATCCGTCAAACCCTGGGATGTGTGTGTATGTGTGCCAGCAATTTTCAGAAGGAATTGACATCACTCCTTTATCTTGACACCACTCTCAACCCTCTATCTCTCTTTTTCTTTCTCCATCTCCCTCCGAGTCAACTATGCACTGATCTGTCTATCCATCCACGTCAATCCCTCCATAAGTCTTGTGATGAAGGCTAAATCCCCTCTCGGGTGAGAAGAGGCGAGGGAAGTAAACACACACCTTTCCAACTCACCGCTGTCCACCCGAATCCCTCCCAAAGCCCTGCTGCAAGAAATACTAAATCCCCGTTAAGAAGCACAAGGCAAAGACAGCAGGGAGAAGCTGCTGCGTAAACCAAACAGGTCCAAACCAATGAAGTGCAGACATGCATTACAGGAGGCAGACAGATGAGAATGTGTTTGGAATAACAGTCATCTACCCAGGCTTTCTGCAAGTTTCAGAAAGCCAAGTCTGAAAGATTTCAGAACCAATTAAAAAAAAAAAAAAAAAGCTGGCAAACCTGCCCATTTTTGAACGCAGTTACTGAATGTTATGAAACTATAAATGTGCAGAGTAAGACAAGAAATTAATTATGGGACATGATGTCTGAGTGTGTTTAGTGAAGCAGACAGGACACATATTGTACTACTAACCCTGCTCTGAATTAATCAAAGAGTGGACGTGTAGTGCAAGCAAACCTGACATTTCATGGTGAAATTGACATTTAAGCACATTTCAACACCTTAAACTGAGATAACTTAAAGGACCATACTGTTCTTATTTTGACTTTTAGTCAACAGTCATGATCATATCTGTCCACTAAACCTGGTCAACATGTACTTCCACTAAAATGACCGTAAATCCATTAAAATCGGGAAATATAGAAGGAACAGCTTTTTTCCAGGTGGATTCAAATTCTGCTCAGTGTAAGTGGTTGTGACTGACAGCTCAAAGGGTGGAACCCAAGTATAGTGGAGGTCAGCGATTGGCTGAAAGTTGCACAGCAGAACAAGGTAAAGAAACTCCTTGCTTTTAAACCAGAGACAGAGGGCACACTTGCTATTCAGCCCTGCATACACCTAAACTAAGCAGCTAGGCACAGCTAGGCCACTGGAGCACTCCGGAGATAAAAACAAGCGCACCAAAAAACCTCTTCCAGCTATCAATGGAGAACATAGCTGGTATTAATGTGTGGTAATAAACGAGTTAAACAATAATTTTAGTGAATGTACACCCCAGCTAAGTATTCACAAGATAGAACAAGATAGAGTAGCAACTTTCAAGTTTTACAGAGCAGTTTTTCACATTTTTGAACATGAATGAAGGTTATTTCGGGTAAGTCAGCCTTGAATTCTAAGCAACCAAAGCATATTCTGTACTCATGTACTCATGTATACTCATGTAGTCTCTCAAGCCAGACTATCTCTTCCACAATCTTCGAATGCTCCATAGACAAGTCTGTAAAACAGCCTGTTAAAGTCTGTCATCTTCCACCGCAAAAACTCTTAATACCAGAAGAGTATTTGACCAATCAAGACACAGTGTTCATGAAAATGTATTCCCCTCAGAAACATAACCGAGACAGCTAGCCAGCGTGGATGATACGCCAACGAAACCAGTGAAAGAAAACACCGAAAGATGTAAAAGATGTCTCTGCGGTGAGAAGGAACCGCACAAGTCACGGAATGAATTTTGCAAAGTTCAGAAAGAGTTGAATAGAAAATATATTTTGGAATTTCCATTTCTGCTCAGCAGCCAGCTAGCTGGGCTTCAACTATTTTGGTTTCCAGTAGGAGTTATTTACGTGTCTGCACAGGGGATGCGGAAGTGAGGGAATGAACGGATATCCGCCTTATTTTACTACGCATTTTCAGTGTTTCCAAAGTACAGTTACTGTTACAAGTACTGTTAGGCAGAAGCATTTGGAAATTGTGCGAGCCAACACATCTGGCTTGAGAGACTAATGATCATGCAACCAATATTAGTGAGACTGTTCTCAACCAAATTCTAACCCCATCCCAGTGAGCTATAGCCCAAACCCAGTCTGACCCAAGTGAGCTAAAGTTTGAACCTGTCCCGACCCAGCCACTGGGAGACATTAATAGCACCAAACTAAAAAAACAAAACAAAAAAAAACAGATTTTGACAGATAGAAAGAAGGAGAAAAGGAGAAGGTCACCTAGTGGAGCAGAGCAGTGGATGGACGGACTGCTGGGCTGAGGAGCAGAGAGAGACATCGCACCACAGCACTCAGAGAGTAACAGAACAGACAGCAGACTGAACACAGGCTCCAACTGTGCACTGCATTTCATCATCAACAAGGCAGCGGGATTTATTAATTTTCCATCTCCCACCCTCCCCATAAAAACAAATGTTTATACTGTCATTAATGTGCAGTCACAGCAGGGTGCTGTGATTAATCAATTTGCAAATGTAATCAAATAGGCTGTGATGGCTTCACTGTAAAACCTTAGAAAGTTTAAAATGTAAACATTAGGGATGCCCCCTGAAACCAAGTTCCAAATGGAAGTATTGATAAGGTGTAATCTTATTAGTTCTGCTATCGGCATTAAGGAAAATGGAATTTGTATGTTTTATTTTTTTGTTGTTATTTTTTAATTTAAAATTTTAGAAATTTACAGAAATGTTGTGAACACAATCTTGCCTCTCTTTCTCTCCTTCTGTCTCGGAAAGGGGGA
>OMKZ01014687.1:0-20783 GCA_900302535.1 Neoniphon sammara
TAATAAAGCCACACAAGACCACCGCACTCCTGCTGTGCCACTAAAGCCGGGGGGATTAGTGTGTGTGTGAGTGTGTGTGTGAGTGAGTGCACGCGCATCTGTGTCTGTGGCGTGTGGCTCGGGGTTGGACCTCAGAGTGCGTTAAAGTGCATATCCAAGAGCATGCGTGTGTGTGTGTGTGTGTTAAGTGTAGCTAATGTATGTGGACCTGTCCCTCTACACACGTGGAGCCAGTTAGCAGTGAATGAGGTGCCAGACAAGCATGCAGCAGCTGCCACAATCGAAGCAATAGCTCACGAACCAGACACAGTAGGCTGTGGTCATTCCCAGAACTGACTCTTGGTCAGATCTTTTGGCTGACGTGAAGCTACAGCAGTGTCCTTGTCATCTGGGCCCGAGTCAGGCAGTGTTGCCACTATTTTTTCAGCGACCAATTATTTACCAAAGCCTGTGGTCAAGCCCAAATGTGGACAAAATATTGGTCGTCTTTTTTATGACCTGGCCTGCATTGTGCTTGCATAACAGCTGGGTTTTCAAATAATGCCTTTTGGGGAGAATGGAGTCTGAGTAAGCCAGTTACAGCCACTGTTAGCCAAGGTTGCGGTGCCAAGGTTTCATTTAGCAGAATTCTCTCATTACTTTTTTTAGTTTTTGTGGGTTTTGTGTATTTGTCAAAATATCCTCACTTCAAATTAGAAAAATATATAAATAAATAAATTCCACACAGCAAATCCTCCGAGCAGAAATTAATTAGGTGAAAAACCAATACCAATACCATTGGTTAATCACTGGTATCATAATGATTTTCAGTGAATATATGACATCCCCTTCCAATCTTAGGATAAATTTAACAATAGTATTCATTGATAGTATTCACTGAAATCAAGCCCCCTTGCAAATGGCTGCACTGATTCCATTTCAGGACATGAACTGCATAGTGATACAGAACTAGCACAAACGTTCACTGTGATGGGACTTCTGCATTATTTTTTGTCATTCGTTTATTTTGAATAGGCCTGGCATGTCTTAATAATGACATGTTAGATCTACTTGCATGATTTCAGTAATGTGTCAACCACTCATGCCCTAGAAGACATTTATCTCACTTGAGGAAATGAATTCAGTATTGAAATCACAGTTAGAGGCCAGAGGTCTTCTGGCTACCAGCATCTTGTCAAAACAATACATTTTACTGTTGGAGACGAATGATAGACTTTTTGGTTGACTTTTTTCATAACTACTCCCAGAGGGAAGATGATTATACTCAAAGCTGGCTTGCCTTGGGGTGTATTAGCTTGGCATTGAGAGCATGGCCGGTTATTTGATCCGCTTTATCTGATTCCAGTCCAGGTGATCTGGAGGGATGGAGTGTTTCCAGTAGATGATCCAACATTGGCCCAACATTTCAAAGTCCCATGGTCCAGTTCTGGTTACAAAATGCTCGCTTTGGGTCTTATTTAATTTGCATTGTTCTACATTGTCTCCAAGTTGCCTTTTCTCAAGCATGCTTTCTCAACCGTGTTTTCTCACCGCCTGAATGAAGAAAAAAACTCACAGCCGATGCCGCACTGTTGACTGTCAAAGCTGCTCGCCCACCACGTTGTCAGAACCAGACAAACCCAAATAGCCCAAATCCTGAATTAGCACATACGTTTACTTTAGCTTAGCCAATTAGCATCTAGGGAAGGCTTTTACCATCATCCTGTCTACATCTTCCTCTGCTTGCTGGCTAAAATCTGATTATCTAAGTCAACGGCGTCTGTGGAGCCTTTGCTCGCCCGCTCGCTAGCTCGTGTGTAGGGTCCGACCTAATTGGATTTATGTGCGGGAATGTTTTCCAAAGCCACACTTGTGAAATACCTCCACATCTGCTGGCCATTAGCAGTGGACATAACACACAACAGAGAGAGGAAAGCCCCCAACGCCTTGATTCATTGGACTGCAGCTCCGCTTTTATTACTGCGGAGGAAAAAGGCCTGCTCCACCGTTTCAGCCCAGCGAGCACTGCCTTATCTCTTTGACTTTTCCTCCTCTGCTCTCTAATTTGTTTTTTTTTTCTGTAAAATAACCCCCTCAATCCTCCACCTCAATCATTATCTTGTCATACCTCTCACTCGCTTTACTTCACCGTCCGATTTCTCAATCTCAGTGTGGCATCTCTAGTTTCTCCTCACTTGCAGCCTTATCTCTTCTTTTTCAATTCTCACCCCCCACCCCCACCTTCTCTTCCCTACCTTCACCCTACAGGTTTTTCTTCCCATGTTCTACCCACCTCAGCCTCCCAAGCCTTTGTGTTCCTTTCTCCCTTGTGCTCAGTTCTCCGACAGTCATTTATCTATGTCATTTCAACTTCCATCTCTCAACCTTTTCCCCCTGCCACTCCCCGAAAGGACGTCCCGTTGTTTCATCCCTCAGTGGGCATGGGGAGAAACTAGCAAGGGGGTCCGACAACCCCCTGACCCCTCATCTGTCATCTGCGAGGGGAAAAGCACCCTCCTAATTGGGGGGGAAGCATCGAGGGGCTGGAGAGCTGGTATGGAGGTTGTTATTCTAGCATCGGGGGGGTCAGAGGTGAAAGGGGGGAGATCACACCGGTGATTAGCCTCCTTCATGTGAAGCAATGGAAGGAAGAGGGTGGTGGTGGGGCAGCTGGGGCTGTAAAGTAATGGGAGGGGAAAGGATAAAGTGTTGTTAAGGATGATGCCCCTGGTCTATGCATGGAAACATACAGTGAATGTTGGAAATATTGGGGCCAATGGATGCTGATGAGGTGAATCCAGGTAAACGCTCATTGATTTCCCTTATTAGGTCTCAACCAGTCACAAAGGAGGACATGTAGACAAAGAGACGTTAGAAAAGGATTTTTATGCTTTGAGACAACTGAGATGTGGATGATACAAAGGGGGCTACAAGTCAATATTAAGAAGATGTCTAATATTTTGTCCACTCATGGTTTTCATTCCTACCCAGCAATTCTCTATTAAATATTAACTCTAGGGACGCAGATTTATTCAATGTTTTTTGTTTTGTTTTGTTTTCACATATGAACTATGTTCTGTCAGCTGCTTGATCAGTGAACTGAAGCTGAACTGAAGCACATCAGCAAAAGCATATAATTTAAATGTATTATGTGTAGAAATTGATGGTCGCACATGCATGCATGTGCTGCTATTGGCTTGTAATGTAGCGCTCTGAGGTGCAAGCCAAAGGAAAACTGAATGGAGGCATCTTGTGAGTGCTGACAGGCTCTGGCCTTGGGAGCTGAAGGTCTCAGAAACCTGCCTGCCTCCCTCCCTCCCCTGATGATGAACGCTACCCATCCCTCTAGCTCTCCCTTCTCCCTCCTCCTCTCACTTCTCCTGTCCGCACCTCTCTACTCGGCTCAGCAGGCCATGAAATAGGTGTGTGCATATATGTGTGTGTGTGCATGTGTGTGTGTGTGTGTGTGTGTGTGAAGCAAGAAAAAGAACAAGAGTAAGAGAGTGAAGCAAGAAGGAGAAATGCAGTTGAAATAGGAGCTAAAAATGAAGCCTGAATGAAATATAAAGTTTTTCAGTTTGTAGCAAAGTATAGAAAAAGAAGTGAGGGGCTGAGCTGGAGCTGGGGATTATGGACAAAATCAAATAGATTTGATTTGATATGATGACCAAGCAGGCAGTGGCAAACGAGGAAAAGACAACACTTATCATATCATGACGAAGATATTTTGTCTCATTTTGTGATATTGATATAATATCAATATATTGCTCACCCCTATACTGAGAGCAAGTGAAATCAGACTATTCTCCGCAGAGAAAGAGAGATAAAGAAAAAGCATGTGTTTATGCATGCATGTGATTCCAATATTTCCCTATTCACCCTATTCTGGAAAGCCATTCTCTTCATGCATGTGTTGTATCAATAACCCCTAGTTTACTATAAAGGAGGTTACAGAGATTACACAGCACACAGACAGTATGCAGTGCACATCCATTAAACCCAATCCTGTCATGATTTCACCCCACCGGCTCCTTCCTGTGATGACAACACCACTCGTACTATTTTGACAACCTCCTAGTGTTTCGGGCTCAGTCTTTCCTTATGCTGCACTTGGAAAACACACATACTGTACAGTAGGATTTAATCAGCAATGATTGAGACAACGCAGAGATGTGACATGAAATATTACCTCTTGGGAACTCATAGCTGCCAGAAGATTTTTTTTGAATTATGAGGGGTGATGCGAAATTGAGGCAAATCAGTCAGCAATTGGTTTGCTATCTGATGAAAAGTTGCATGTAATTGTTTTCCAAGAAAATAGCTCTATTGATACTGGCAGGTGTGTATTTTTTTGCCCATTGCTCTAATAACATCTTAAGCTAGTGTGTAATCAAAGTTGTTCTTGTACACCGTTGCGCTACCAACTTTCTCACGCTCTAATTAAGCATGCTGTGAAATAAATGGCGTTTTGGAATCATCAAAGATAGGCCTGGGATTTACAGTGAGAAAAAAAGCTTGGAAGTTAATACTCCCTTAGCTTTGCTCTGTTATGAAAGAGCACTCTGACTTCCAACCTCTCCTCCCTCAATGCATAATCAGCTGTCAAAACTAACTTACTTATCCGGGGCTTGTTAAGCACATGGGACAAGGCTAGCCTCAGTTCAAAAGGTACCAACCTGCAAAAATTTGCTCCGAGACAAGTTCTCTGAGCGTCTGGATTTCTGTTTGGCGCTGACATTGATTGACATTGCCGGTGTGACATGCGTGCCCTGTGTATGGTGCACAGTGTGCCTCCATGCCTGCTGCCTGGGCTTAGAACTGCTCTTCAAACACACACACGCACAACTTCACACATGCAAGCACACACACACGCACACCTCTACACCTGCTGGCGCTTTTCTGTGCTCCTTTAAACAAGCGCACACACACACACACCAAAGAGGGGGGAGGAAGGGACCAAAGACGAATGAAATGACCTGCACGCGTCTTAATGAGAGAGGGCCGGGCGTCTGGCATTCACCTCAAACCATTTCTTCCCTCTGCTGCTCTCTCTGGAGGGCTTTTAGGCCGCCGCCCGTTAACGGCCGAAGTGTGGATTTCCTGTCAAATAAGGGTTAGGGCCCAACAAAAGTCCCGCGCCCTGGTACCTAAACGGGATCACTTCCAGCTGCTTCTGACCACTGCACACCCCCCAACACACACACACACACACACACACACACACACACACACACAACTCATTTGTTATAATACTCATGCAGGGACTTAAAATGCATCGGTGGTGCTCAATATTGAGTTTATGGTGACCTTATTGTGCTTTATGGCATTTTAAAACTCCCTATTATCACTGTAAAACTCCAGCAATATTCCCATAGGATATTATGTGGTTTTCTGGTCATATATCTATAGTATCCTTCTAAAATTTATGATAGGAATATTGTGATTTTTCTTTATACCCACTTCAATCTCAGCTGTGGAATGAGGAGCCCTAAATGCCATGAATAGATCCTTGGCACTGTGTTGTCCCCCATAACTCGGTCGCTCTCCCGGTGGGATCATTTGAACAAACATTCCTTCAGTCCCTGTGACAGATTTTTATCTATGATGTGACTTTCATATGAGAACAACTGGCCCGGCATTTCATTGCGCACTGAGAAAAATGATGCTGCGTCGGTATTTGGCGCAGCACTGCACCAATAAATTCTGATAGTCTTGCATTGGTCCGCTCTATCCATTTCAGTCTTCTATGATGTTTCAGATATCATCACATAGTTTGCAGTTTGGCAGATGTGTAAGCCTACTTTTTTGTCTGTTTATTATGTATATTAATCAAAGATCTTGGCTACTTACTACACGGGCTGAGAATATTCCCAGTCTTATCCTGAAAGACATGAACCTGAACAGTCAACACAATGTAATTAATTGAATGCAGTCTGAAATCCCATAGCTGTAAAAGCTTCAGCACCTTAAGCCAATGTATGCAAACTGCTGTTGTGTTATGGATGCCCCCATTTTAATTAAATGTGCTCTTAAGCCTATTTAAGTCAGCTTTACAGTTTAATGTGATACTTCATTCAAAGGAAGTGCAGGCTCGGCAACAGAGCAGCACCCATGGAGCTGACAGAGACGCAGTGTCTTGCTCAAGGGCACTTGAGGAGTGTCTTTTGTCGCTGTACACTGTTCTGGTACGACAGTGCGCAGCCCTGGCCACTGGCTAATCCTTTGAGGATGCAATCACTGCTCTGCGCCGAGCTCCCCCGCTTTTGCGCACCGTGCAAATCACTCCATCTGCGTTTTCATTTGAGTAAAGTCAGGCTGGGAGGGAGAAAAAGGGAGGCTCTAAGTCATTTCTGCTCCCCTGCTCCCCCCTCTATGCCTCAGTTTCTTATCATCAGGAAAAGTCTGACTGACCGCCGGGCTGACGCGCGGTGCGACCTCTCCAAAGACTTTTATAGCACCGAGACGCTCCACCGATCAATGACTATCAGTTCATTCACCTCATTTTTTCTGGAAGTGGCGTCTATCCGGTTTGGCATCAGTCCCTGCTATTTAGATAATCAGGGCAACAAACAAGCTAAGTGTGAATGTGGCCGCCGAGAGACCATCGAATTGAAAAAGCCGCTTATAATTTACCCGACAGAGCGCTGCAGTTGTAAATAGCGCCAAACTAGGCCGACTTAGCTTGAACGAGACCGGAAGTTAAGCGATTTTGCCTTTACAATAAGAGTGCAAAACGTAGGTGAGGACAGTAGGCTACATGGTTTGCAGAAAACAACAAAAAGAAAAGAAAAGAAATCCAACAGAAAAGAGAAAAGAACATTGAATTTAATCAGCCGTTTGCTCTACTTCAGCACAGTTGGCTTACTTTGGCTGATTGAACATTTGTGTAGGAAAGCCCTATCCCTTAATCAAGATACTGGCAACAGCTGTGTCATAGCTGTGGGTTAAATGGCCATTGTTTTGAAGCAGATATCCTGTCAAGTGTTGTGGTGGGTTTCATGGTGCAGTGTTTATAAGCTTGTGTACTTTTTGTATCCCAGTGGCATTTTGCATAAGCTTATATGACTATGAATACATGCTGTGAAAAGGAGTTTCCAGGACAAGCGCCAGTTATATTTTTATTTATTGCAGAATCGCCTCTCTAAATCGTGTTGACGCATACCTTTAAAATGTTGGTTATAGTACGCGAATCAGTTGTTTATTTCGAAAAGAATGACCGGAAGTTGTGTTAATCATTCTAGTCGACTTGACGCTGGTGAGGGGAGACGGCGTGACAGAGGGGAGCACAAACTCAACTAAAAGGGGGTTGAACCGAGGACGTCTCGCTTCTTGTAGAGGGGGCATTTCTGTGTGAAAGGCAAGGCTTTCCCTGGTCATCACCCACTTTGGACTTAATAAAACCACCGAGTCGGTTGCTCAATTAATTTAAACGCACACCCTCCGGATTATAGCCTGCACACAAGTTGCTGACCATGAGGACAAACGTGTGGATTTACAGAGCTTTGGTGTGTGCTGTGGTGTTTATGGTTGATCCAGGTAAGACACAAATGGCTGTAGCCCTTTGGAATGTTAGACATCTGCATTAAAAAAATATTTTAATTGTAATCATTTGATCTCACATGTGGTTTTGCAATCTTATTTCCTCAAGTAAAAGGAAAGTATTTTCTTTTTACTTATCTCACCCCAATATATCAGTTGGCGTGAGACACTTGTTTCCAATGTAGGAAGAACATTTCAGAAAATCTTTCAGAAACATGGAAGAAGGTTGAATTCCATTGGAAAGAAGAAATTATCTCACACAAGTTACGGATTTTTTTAAAAGTAGCCTGACGTTACAAGATTAAGGATGAAAGTATATAATATCGTATATATAAATAAAGTATAAAGTAAAGTATTATAAAGAAAAATAAGATTTTAAGACTCAGTAGGCTGACGTTACAAGATTAAAGATGAAGTATTATATATGTACATATATAGAGATTGGATGATTGGATGAATAGATTGGATGATTGGGGTCTTGCACTGTTTATAATAAATTCAGTAGCTAATAAATAAGCTGCAGGCGCACTTTTCCTCCAGGCTGCTTGCACAGTGATAATTCATTGCGGTTTGTCAAAATGTTTTGAATTTTTCACGCTCTTACAGTAGCCTGGCAAGTTTAAAGCTATTTTATTTAAGTCGGAAAGCCTGCCAAGCTCACTTTTAATCCTGCGGTTTCTGTCATAGTCTGCAGTGCTCAAATTCATTCATTATTCTTAACCTGATGGACTCCCAAACTTTTTGATGCAACAAAAAGACAATCAACAAGTCATTATTATATAGTTTCTCGCCGTCCAAACGTCTATCGAATGAAATAATGGTGAAGTTATACTGGTCCTCCTTTTACTGAGAATCCCATGGGGGACCCCTGGAAATCTCTGGACCTCACTTTGAGAACCAGCGACCTACAGCTTACCAGTCAATATAATAACCAATAACAAGTAGGCCAAATGGCAAATTGGCTTTCATAAGTAGTCTTATAGTTATTAGCTAGATAATATTTTACAGTCTCCCTGAGCAGCGCCAGGACGCGCACTGTGCCATTCCAGCTGCGTAAAGATAGAAACCCCGTGCTGAAGAGCTCTGTTTGAAGTACATCTGTTGATCTTATTGCGTTGTCATTAAAGTTTTTATATAGGTCATGGTCATCTCAGTAATAGACAGTCGTGCATCTGTGGGACTATAATGCCAGCTACTGGGAGGATGTCGTGCGGCTGCATCTGCTGGTCGTATTCCAGCACAGCCCACGGGGCGCACAGGGAGGGCAAACGGCCAGCCATTTAAACAGACTGCCAAGTGCGAGCTCCGTGCCGCGCGTTAAGTGAAGCGCACTTAATCCGGTGGCTAGAGAGGCCATCCTTAAACCGGAGGACCCGGCTTGCGTCCGCCCCGCTGAAGTGTCTTTGAGCAAGGCACTCAACCCCCAAACCGACTTGGCTCCAGCGGTGTTGTTCTGTGGTTGACCCTGACCTGTGACCTCGCTGTGGAGGGGGGAAAGTAAAATGCGCGCCCCCGACAGTGGTATTTGTGCGTTAGGTAAAAGAGAGAAGCGAGAGAGGGAGAGGGAGACAAAGGGGGAGGTGGGGTAACATCTGGCTGCTGAGCCCCGCTCCACATTTTGCGCTCTCTGAAGCAGATGTAATGTCTGCGTAATTCCCAGACAGAGGCACACCTTTAACCTGCTACTTTGCCTTTTTTTTTTTTTTTAAGAGATGTTTTTCACTGGATACAGTTCTTCCTCTGCGCAGCTTAAGAGGAACTGGAACATTTTGCAATTAGTTGTTTAACTTTTTATTTCTCAGGGAAAGTTGATCAAACCCTCATGCTCTATGCAGGAACACCCTGTTTGACATCCATTCACATCCCTTACCTTGGAGCTGCAACCAGTCATTGAGCAGCTCTATTGGAGCAACTGAGGGTTAAGTGCTTTGCTCAAGGGCACGTCAGTGATAGTTGCTGAGGGAGAGAAAAATGTTACTCATTCACTTTCCTCACCCACATTTTCCCATTTGGAATGATGACTCAAACTGCTCTGCTCCCCGACTTGCTTCTCCAGTCCACCGCTGCCTCTTCTCAGCTGTTGTCCGTTTTCATTGCTCCCAAACATAGAATATCTTTTTATTGCAGTATTTAACTTCAGCAAATATTTTGGATTTGGAGATAGCAGAAGTCTGACTGGAAGGAGAGGAAGAGGCTAAGTGAAATCTAATTGAGCGGCCTGGCCAGACATCAGGGCTGGAACAACAGTGTGATGAGTGCCAGATGTGGTCCAGCGGAGCCCAAACATTAATAACACGTCCTCCCCAAAAACCATTTTCAACCACGAGGACCCTCCAAACGCTCCAGAGTTTACAGTATCCTAAGTACACACACAACGTCTTGTGTCGGATCTTGGCACAAGAGCATGTTGCTGCAACTCAGCAGCATGAGATTTCCCTCTGTGATTTATTTCCCACTTGCCCCTAATTATTAAGGGAATACTATTCCAACTAAACGCATGTATCCAAGGATGTTCGCGTGCGTATTTGAGCCGACAGTAAGCACTTTTACCATAGAACTCCACTCTAGAGAAAGATGCGCTCTAAATTTTTTCCAGTAGGTAAAAATGAATGATTTGCATCACAGAAGATTTGGACTTGAAATATAGTTTGTCCTGCTTCTGAACTCTACTGGATCTCACATACCCCAAAGTTATACTACTTTTTTTGCAACGATAAGGCTCTCTTTTTATGTGTCACTTCCAAAGAAAGGGTTCTCAACAAAGATCTATAAATCAAATAACATGAATTATTGTGTGCGCTTGTACAACATTCAAATGTTTTTTTTTTTCCAGAAATAGCACAACTCCTGTGATGGTTGCCAATAACTGAGGCTCTACATAAAACTTACTCTTACCAGCATAAAGTCGAGATGATGAGTAACAATATAGCATTCTTGGGAAAGAGCATGCCAGATGAGCCTGCAATTTGTTTTGTTCCCCTGAAGATTAATACCATCCTTGTTGTTGAAAATGAAAAGGAACAAACAAAATGTTATAACTAATAAAACAGCAGGAGTTCAAGTGGGTTCTAATAAGGCATTCATGACCTCTTTAAGAGCGTTTGAGGGACATGAATGCAACAAAAGCAATTGAAATGGGTTTCTGATGGAGGCACGAATGTCCATTAAATTTGTCTATTAAAAGGAAATACTAACATAAAACTCTAACATAACAGATGCCAGGGAACAGCCAAAAAATCCCTATTAATTTGGCTTGTGAAGCAGTAAAATATGAGGTATGCCCTCCCGAGAATCCACTCTCCATCTGAAGCAGTGAAGCACATCAGCCTCCTGGATGGGCATCATTCTGCCCTCCTGGCTTTCCTCGCAGTCCAGCAACCTGTGTCTCCGAGGCAGTTAACTTGTCATGAACCAAGAATGCCAGATGCATTTTGATCAGAGGTTTGGCTCTAAACACAGTCCACACCTGCCTTTCGCACACATGATCCACTACCTCAGATTGGTCAGCGCAGGTTAAGCGCATTTCACCTGAAAGAAGGGTGGTCAAATCGGTTTAACACCAAACGTAATAATTTTAGTAATGTGATACTTTATTGATCCCTGGAGGCACATTCTCTTTTCTCTCCCCCTTCTCCACAGGGAGGTCAGAGGTCAGGCTCAGCTATAGACGCACCACAGGAACTGGTATAGATTCAGTGTGTTGCTCTGAAACGCATTTGGTCGCTGGCAAAAGTGTGACTGAAGGACAGTCCCGTTAACTGCCAGGCCGAGCTGCTCAGTTGATGCTTGAAAATCATTCTACCTTTTCTCCATGACGTCCACGCCATGACCCAGAAAACCAATATTAATGCGTCCTGCTGTTCAATAGGGAAGTCACCAAGAAGAAATACGAGGAAGTATTGACTTGATTGACTTGATTACTTCCTTCCTTTCCTCTTCAGCTCCAGCTCTTCTTGCCAGCAGTGAGGGAGGAGAGGAAAGGGAGCAGAAGCCATATGCTCACAATGCAATTATGTTTGATACGTTTTCATACAAGATGGTGAAAGCAAAATCAATACCGCTCGTTGGCAGTAGCTGTTTAATTGAATTATTTATAATTTGATTATGATCTCCTGCCATTAAATTACTTAAGCCTGCTGTCAGACATCTATAGAGGGAAGTGATTTTTGGTGGAAAAATGAGTTCTGTTGAAAAGCAGAGGAAAACCAGTGCTGTTAACATCTTTCACGGGGATCAAAGTGCAACATACATACAACATGACACTGCATTCCTCATTTCATTGGTCTGGCATGTTAGGTTTAAGTTTATTTGCACATAAATACAAATGATAAAACGCTTTAGAGGAGATGTTATTGCGTGCTGTTGCAGCCTCCATGCAGGGAGAGAATAGACTTTGGAGAGTGCAAGGTCAGTGATTTAATCTGTAGCCATAAAGAAGCATAAAAGGATGATCTCCCTTGGCTTAAACATTCTTAAGTTGTCTGTTGTCTCTGTGTGCATGTGAGCGCGTCCAAGCTTTTCATTGAAATTCAACCTGCGCCTGCCAACTTGATTCCTTATGCGAATTCTGCGTGTTTCCAGTCTGTGGAAGAGTGTGTGAGTCGTCTCTGCTGTTGTTCTGGCAGGTCAGTGTGGGAGGACTCAGCAGACGCTGCAGAAGTATGAGAAGAGCGAGAGCCATATGCTGGTTTGCACAGACTGCCCACAGCCCCCTTTGGTACGAAGCAGCCGGTCGCAGGAGCACTGCGCCCGCAAGTGCAAGAAGGGCAATAAGAAGAAGCTCTTCAACTGTAGGTGAGTCACAAGTTAGTGTTTCCTCTGCCAGAGCCGCCACTTCATGTCCAAGTGTCCATATTCCCCTCACTCCTCCTTTCCTGCCGTATAGACATATTTACATATTTTGCTGTTTATCATTTGTTCATCTCTCAACTGCTTCCTGTCTGTTTCAACAGGGCTTTCAACTTTCAGAGGCACAACAGGAAATGCCACTTGCTTCCCTTCGACCGCCTCACTCCTGGCGTGCAGAAACAAGCCAACGTCAACTTCACTCTGTATGAAAATAAAGGTAAACTTCGCTGCTTTTCAGGTCCAGAGTCACTTGAAAGTGACATTATACACTCCGCTGTTTTTGCTTTCGCGGGAAAATATCCGAGCCAAGAGCGGGGTTTACACAGGAGGATTGTTTGATGGGGATGTCGAGTTGTGTGTCTTCATATCCCTGCGTCGTCCGCACTGTTTTAAAGGTCTTTGGTTTCTCTGTTGACACAATAAAACGCAGCCCTCCCCCCCTTGCTGTTTAATAGCTCCGGTGGGGCGATTTCGCACACACAAACATGTAGCGGACCAAGTGGAGTGTAAACAAAAAAATTCATTGTTTACAGTCGGAGCGCAAAGGCTTGTTCCCGTGCGGCCTGTGGAATCTAGCACTTAAGAATTTACTGCAAAATTTACGGAAACTCCTCCCATTGACATTTAATGAACTTCAGGGAGTTGTCTGTTTGGGGAATAACAGACGAGCGGGGACATTCTGAAATGCTTGTTGCAAAAAAAGTGTTATTGACCATACATGGGAAAATATATTCCAGGTGGTTAGGGTGGCCTACACAAATCAAATTGAGTGCATAAACGATGCATAAACTGCCATGCGAGGAGTGCTCAGAGACTCAGAGGGCTTGCATCAACATGAAAAAATGAATAAATGTTTTCAGTGCTTGTGTGCTTTTGCCCTTACCCAGATTACACAAGGGAGTGTATCGTTGGCACCAAGGACAACTACAGAGGGAGGAGGTCTTGGACTAAGTCAAACATCACTTGTCAAGCTTGGTCTGATACCAACATCAATGACCACACGTAAGCCCTCCTACTTTCTTCATTTTTTTCTTATTCAACCAAGCAAATCAACAGAAAGCAAATAATTACTTGCAGCAGTGGTGCAGGGGAGCGTTCATGATGGGAGGGATAGTCACAAACATTTGCACATTCTCAACTGAGCATTGCTTCATGCCACTCCAACAGTTGTTTTTGAGGGAGGAGACAGTGTTAATCATTCACTTCCCAAAGCCAGATCCCTGCAGACTAGAACCAGCAGCCTTCAAAGCCTGTTTCTCTAATCTTCAGGTTACCGTCACCTTCCTGGATCTTCTCTCTCTCTTTCTCTGTGGCTGATGTTGAACAGGCCCCAGAAGCTGATTTATTGATGTTCAGATCATCCCCTTGTACCTTGGGGGTTAAGGGAAGGTGGAGGCTCAGAGTCGGCTGGATGCTTGCTCCGAGTTAATTCGGATTTCTTTTCAACACATGGATGGATGTCTCCCCACATGAGGTTGTTTTTCTACTGCTCTGTAGGCTATCAGGTGTATAACCGCAGAGGTTTTCTCCCGGCTGAAGGCAAGGCGAAGACTGGCGAAATTTGCGAAGACGGTGCTGTGCCAGCATCTCGTTAGCGGCGCTCATTAGTCACAAGATATTTTAACTGCGGTGGGGAGGGGGTCGAATTTGAAGGAGTGCAGAGTAAAAGAGAGAGAGAGAGAGAAAGGGAGGTAGAATGAGGGAAAGAGGGCGCAAAGATTTATAGACTGAAGTCATGTTCTGTCTGTTCTCCAGCTGAGCTCACAAAGCCACAGACAGACAGGGAAAATACAAGTTCCCCGACCCCCCTGATGAAAACACATAGCACTTTTGGTTCTGGTCAGGCCTCCCTCTGGACACCCATGAGAACCCACTCCCTGGTCCTGGTCTGTCCTCTCCTATCCTGTCCTCTCCTGTCCTTTCCTGCCCTGTCCTGTCCGGTCCTGTCCTCTCCTCTCCTCTCCTTTCCTCTCCTCTCCTCTCCTCTCCTCTTTTCTTGTATAACTGTACATGGCCACCTGCAGACGTACACACACAGAGTTCCTCAATCCTCCGACCCTTTTCCTCACATTTGGAAACTTCTGTCATCGTTTTGACACACAGTGCAGGTCCCCCGTCCCTGATGGCAAATGCAACGTCCAACAACATCGTCCCGGCCTGTCAGCAACTTTTAACTTTCAAAGGGAGCTTTACTTAGAAGAGATTTAGTGCCACAGAGGGGTTACCTAGCATGAGACTGCCCTGCTGTGTGAGGATTACCACCATAATGAACCATGCACCATTTGAGTTTCACCTAACTATTATTTTTATGCTTGACTGATCACCGTGGGGCAGGGGTGATTTCTCAGGAGGTTCCCTTCCAGGAATGGGACTTCCACCTGTTGTCTAAATTTAGACTTTGGAACAAGTCTCTGAAAGAAGTGTATTTTGATGCCCAATTAACAATTAAAATGAGGCGGAATTCACCTTTTGGAATTGTTTTGTTTGGACTGAGAGTGGGAACTTTGGTTGTTCCCTTTTTTGAAGATGAATAACAATACAATTGATCCTTGTAGGGAAATTCTTCTGTTTTTCTCTTACCCCTCTCCTTCAAGAGGTCAGAGGTCAAAGTCAGCTGCTGAAGAGTAAACCTTGAGATGGTAGGGGTTCTGTGTTTTTCTTAAAGCTGCACTATGCAAAATTGCTGAGGGCAGATTGAAGGGAGACCCAGCTGACAAAAACATGAAGTAAGCACGTAATCTGTCAGTCCGACTATGAGAACCATGTAGATTCAACCATTAAATTACTTGCTTAGTCCATGGTTTTTGTCAGTTGCGTGTAAATGGTCCTCAGTTCAGTCAGCACTTGGCAATTTGCGCCGTACACCTTTGAGGACATGTCAGCAAAACGCATGCGTGCTGACACTGGGGACAAGTTTGGCTTTACACCAAGTCCTGCATCTAAAGGCGGTGTCCCTGCTAACTGCACCACCCCAATTCCAAGAAACTATTGTTACATAAAGTCTGCTTTTATACCCCTGAGCATTTTCTACCTTTGGATGTTATAGCTTTTTAGCAAGAACAAGTTTGCTCCATCATCACCAGGTGCATGTAGCTAGACATTCTGTGACACTTACTTCAGGCTGAGATTTCATCTTTAGCAATATCTGAGATCCAGCCAATATGTTTAGCTGGTCCAGAAAGGAAAGCATGTGTCTGTGTATAGTGTCTGCCTGTTTTCCGATGGGAACAGGCTTTGGCAATGAGATGAATAGCTGGCCAACATCTGTTAGCGCAACATCATTATGGCTTACTTGCTCCCATGCCTCGGCCTTTTACGGACTCCCACCAGATGCAGCTTTGTGTAAAGAGAGTTGCTAGTCTCCTTGTTATTCAATTTATAAATGAAAGGTACTGTATTGTAAATAGTTGAGAGAGACGTATTGAGCATGTGGGTTATGCTTGATCAAATAAATGTGTTTCAGCTTATAGCTCAGCGTTGCTTGGATGGGGAATACATGCTTTGTCTACCAGTTTCCTTATTGTTGTAGATCTGAGACATTATGGCATGTATAAGAGAAAAGGTTACTGTCGTTGCTCACCCTATTGTATGTTTCTAATACACCTCTAGGGATAAGTGATACATGTCTATTTCCGGGTCTGGAGCATCAGAGCATCACAACAGTTTGGGTTAGACTGGGTTGAAAGCGTAGATTTACAATGAAGACTTTGCTTTAGCTCGGCTCCCCCTTCTTTCATCCTCGCAGTCTCCCTTCTGGTCTCCTTTTGTCTAAGTCAGATCCCTGAGATTTCCTCTAGTTCTGGGTTGAATGATGTTGTGCATTAGCGTAGGAGCCCTGCGAAAGCCCCAGGGCACGGAGGGGGAGAGCCGAGCAGACTCCCCCAAGAAAAGAGTCATCGGCTGGGGTAGAGCGCACAGACGAGCTGCTGAAGAGAGGGTGACTCTGGTTCTTTTCCCTTTTTTTTTTCCTCATCCCCGCCTGTACACATTTGTTATTTTTACATCATCAACTAAGCTCCCCCCATTTTCCCACTCCATTATGCTCACTTTTCATCCGCCACACTTTGCTTCCTTACATTTTTTCGTTCCTCTCCCTGTCAGTCACTTTACTCCTCATTTATTTTTTGATGTCTGTCTTTTTGCACTCTTTTATCATCAACATTTTCTTATTCTCTATCCCTCCATCTCTGTCTTGCTTTTCTGTCTCCTTGGGTGGGACGGGAACTGTGGCGGGCTTAGATGAGGGGGGGTGAGGGGTTGACGCACCAGCTTTTCATCATCCTGCCTTGACAGAAGATGAATTTCACACACTGTCCATTTAGTATGGTCTGTTCCCCATTGTTCCAGCCCATATGTCTGGACCAGCCGGGTTCCTTTTTTCTGAAAGGTGTGTCTTATAATAGCCTGTTCACACTGATGCAATGTAGCAAAACGACAGAGAGGGATTAGGTTTAGACAAGGTTGCCAGCAAAAGAACTGCTCGGGCTGCTCCAAATGATTCGCAGCATTGTTCTGTGCTGTTGGTAGTTACTGTGCTGTGACTGTGCCTGGCTGCTTCATACACGTGGGACCTGGAGTATTGCAGGGACTGGTAAAGCAGTCATGCAAAAGGTGCAAATCTATCATTCCTTACAGAAAAGGAGAAAGGACTAGATAACTCTGTTGCATGTGATTGCTGTCATTCCAAAATGTTTTTGTTGGAGCCAAAATGGCAACTCATCATGTCGTAAGTACTGCCATTTTTCATAATGTCAGAGCCTTCTAAATTTGGTTTAGTATTGAGCAAACTTGCACTTAGGTAAGGTCTATTGGTGTAGTCAAGTGTGCAAGTCTTATCTCTACCTATTACAGTGTGAGATAATATTTTAAAAAATGTCTCCTTTCCTTTAGGTTTTATCCTGATAAGTACCCAAAGCACGACCTGCGGGAGAACTTCTGTCGGAACCCAAACAACGACCCCGGCGGTCCGTGGTGCTACACCACAGACCCCAACGTACGTGCTGAGGAGTGCGGCCTGCCACAGTGCTCAGAACGTAAGACCCTCCAATCACACAAAAAATTTGATCAAACGAACCCAGATCTACAGTAGAAAAAAACTAGCATTAACTTTATTTTTTACAGAGGTGATTGAATGACTTGTAGGTGTTTATGTGCTTTCATTTATTTCATGTTCAGGAGATGCTTAAAGATGTTTAAAGTTAAGTTGTGATTACGACGTGCTGTATATTACTGAATGAGTGAGAAAGGATGGATTAATGTTGTTTTGTGTTGACAGAGGTGTGTATGACGTGTAACGGGGAAGACTACCGGGGTAAAGTGGACCACACAGAGAGTGGCAAAGAATGTCAGAGATGGGATTCAACAAGGCCACACAAACACCACTTTCAGCCCAAAAAGTAAGAGAAATCCTATCGAGTAATGCATCTCTCCAATTGTAGAACAGTGGACAGCCAGTTGTAGACTATTAGACAGGCTCTGCTGCTGCAAAGGTGACTATTGTACGCTAACCTTTCCCACAGACAAAGCCAGTGCACACACCCATACAAACAAATCTCACTAATACTCAAGAGAGGTAGACCTCACCAGTTGTTATGGTTTGGTTCTGTTTATTCATAATAACCCAACACCAGTAACACTCCCTCCTTCCTTCTCTCCCTCCCCATCTCTCCTTCCTCCTCTTTATCCTCTCCTTCTCTCTTCTCCTGTTAGATATCGTAACAAAGATTTAAAGGACAACTACTGTCGCAACCCAGATAATCGTGTTCGTCCCTGGTGCTTCACCATGGATCCCAAGACTCCGTGGGAGTACTGCAGCATCAGTGTGTGTGGTGAGGCCTACAAATGGCTTGATATCTTTTGACTCCCAGTGAATGGATGTTCACCTAGACAGGCCTTGAGGCAAACTTGAAGAAAAAGTGATTATAACGTGGATTTTTTTCATTCTGGTGGCAATCTATTGATTGTTGAATGAGAAATTCCTCTCTATTCCTTTCTTTTGCCTCCACAGGGAGGTCAGAGGTCATACTGAACTACATTATGCATATATGTTCCTCATTAATTCATCATCACATCTTCTCTAAGGATGGGCTTTGTGAACACAGCACTTATTTAAAAGGTAGGTTCGGTATTTGTCGACCCAGGCTGTATCAACATGTTTATATCCATCATTTAAAAATGTACAGAGTACATCCTTACTGCTAGCTTCAGTGACAAGAAACTTAACTCTCTGCTGCAGCTTCTAGCTGCCCTTCATCACAGTCCAACAGGCCTCAAAAAACATTATTAATGTCCTTTCTGAAAATGGGAAACTCACAGCACAGCCAAATATCTCTTGAAATTCTCCACCCCAAAAATGGTTGCAAATGGTGCTTTCTAACGAGGTTTATTTTGCATTTATGATAATATGTTGCTTTGCGTACATCCACTGTTCTGCTGCTGACTTGGCTGAGGCTGCATGTACTTGAACTCAGCTGTGTTATTTCTGTCTTGTAAATTTCTGACTGACGACAGCATGACATAACGGTGTCAACTTAGGATAAATGAATCCTCACAAGGAGAGAAAATTTGAAATTTTCTGAGTTTGTGGTCTGAGTTCCAGTGGATGCAGGATTAGCAGAGTTAGTAGCAGAACAGTGGATGTGTACAAGGCAATGTGTTGTTGTGAAAGCTAAATAAAACCTGTTAAAAAGCACCATTTGTAGCCATTTTTTTGGGGTGGACAATGTCTAGATGTATTTGACTGAAGTCTCAGTTTCCTGTTTTCCAAAAGGACATTTATAATGTTTTCTGAGGCTGAAAACGACTGCCCTGTTGGACTTTGTTGAAGGCTAGCAAGAAGCGAATGCAGAGTTTTCTGTAACCAAAGCTAGCAGTGAGGTTGTGCTGTGTACGGTTATAAATGATGGTATCAACATTTTAATATGACCTGGGTTGAAAAATACCGAAGCAGTCTTTTGACTTTGCCTCAGCCGTCAGCGCCTTCACAATCTCATAACAGTGGATATCAAAGTGTGGAATCCGCCGTCAGATCAGACAGTGGACCTACTGATCCCGTGGCTTGGACTGCTAGCTTCATGGTGGCATTTTGTGAGGGGGCAGATAGCGGTTGGAGAATACCAGCTAGTGGTTTGGGGGCGCCAGGGGAATTGTTACATACAGGACTGTTTCAGTGGTTTTGGGGTAGGGCGGTGAGTAAGTACAAAGGCCCCCTACCATCTGCGGCGTCACACAGGCTTTTTGTTTACTCTGCTGAGTGTTTCATGTGGCGTTTGGCGTCAATCCCTCTACCTCAACAAGGAGGGGTAAATAGGTTGTTTGTAAAGGGGACGGTCTGACTTCAGAGTGTCAGAAGTGTTTTATTGAGACCACTCGTAGATGACAAGGGGCTGTGAAGTGGAGGTTTTTTTAATAGAGGCTGCTACTGACATACAGGGATGCCTCGCACAGCAATTGGAAGATTTAATTATTGTGCTAGTGATAGGGCCATTGTTCTTAAAATCATATTGTAGTTTAGAGGACATGTGCTTTTATATGCATTATAAAGGAGACAGGGAAAAGGGACAGACTTGTCGGCAAAATGAGGTTATGCCATTGGAGAATTTCTTTTTTTCTTAGAAATATCCCCACATACGTGCGCGCACACACACACACGCACACACACACAATATCTTTGCCTCTCTCAGACACACACATGTACTGTACAGTACATGTTATGATTTACAACAAGGGAGGGGGATCTGCATTTGTCCAGATGTGTGTATCCCTCAATGCCTGCCCTCAGAAAGATAAAAACCACTGACCTGTACAACACAGTGCACACAGACACTGGCATGCATTACATCAAGCCAAAACATCCCTCTTTTCCACCCTCCTTCCCTTTTCTGCCTCAAAACATTCCCCTTCCTCCTCCATCTTCTCCCATCTCATTTGTCAAAGGCTAAAGAAACAGAGACAGAAATCCGGAGGGGAGAAATCGCTCCCTGTGTACTCCTATTCCAGCACTGCCGAAAAGCAGAATTCCATCTGAAGATGTTTGGAATAGTTTTCCGGTGGATAAAGTGGCCACTGGCCGAGCGGGTTGAATGTGATGTGTTTGGCTGGCCTGCAATAAGCTACATTACCGAAATCCTTTATCATAATTTGAATGTTCACACAGGTGTAACATCAAAGACTCTGAAATACACTTAACCATGGACTGTAGACAGATATTTCTTACATCGACCTATACCATTGTGTACTATTGTCATTAAATCATTGCTTTTTCTTGTGTACAACCCTCATGCAAGAATGTGGGGCACCAGTGTTATGGATACACAGAGAGTTTCCTATCTCAGTTGAGAAGGGAGGGGGTGCTACTGTTTTTGATCATCTGTCTCTAGGTTAAACATGACACATTCTTGTGGGGATTAATATCTCCA
>OMKZ01014687.1:20826-50979 GCA_900302535.1 Neoniphon sammara
CTCTGGCTTTGTGTTTCTGCATCGGTCCTCCCTGTATCAAACTTCTTCTTTAGCCATTTTCGCTCTTGTTTATTCTTATACATGAACTAATGATCTCTCTCTCTCTCTCTTTCTCTTTCTCAGATTCAAGTGAGGACACAGATGTTAATGTAACAACAACTTGTGTCCAGGGGAAGGGCACAGATTACCGAGGCACAATGAACATCACTCCAGAGGGTGTGACGTGTCAACGCTGGGACTCCCAGTTCCCCCATAACCACTCTTACACTCCTCAGAACTACAAATGCAAGTGAGTAATACTTGATTCATTCTTTCTCACAGCCTAGATTCAGTTCTCTTATTGTAAGGAGGATGTAATTGGTTCGGTTTGTGCGTTCACGTTTGAAATGAAAAGGGAGAAGCCAAGGAAGTGAGAAATGATAGCTGCTTTAAAAATCGAATTGTCAGCAATAATATATTTAATCTGTCGTGTGTGTGTGTGTGTGTGTGTGTGTGTCTGCATTCCAGAGACCTGAGGGAAAACTACTGTCGCAACCCTGACGGTGCAGATTACCCATGGTGCTTCACCACAGACCCTAACCAGAGGATAGCAAACTGCACCCACATCCCTAGGTGTGATGCTGAGGATACACAAAAAAATGGTAAATTACTCTATAGCACCCATTTTGAACCAAAGCTCTTTCTTAGGTACCTAATCTATAAAACACACAGAGAACATTTTAGGAAGTGGCGTCGCCTTTTACATTGCCGTGTTTTCCGTGATATTTCTTGAATAATTAGTTTGAATATCGAACTACAGATGCTACAGAAAACTTGCCAATGTTTTTGCAAAGTGGAACCACACAGGGTGAGGTCTGCAGCAAAATAAATGTCACTGTCTGTATTTCTCCCATAGGACCGTGCCACTTGGCAGCATGTTGGCCAGTGAATTCCATTTCATGGAAGTAAAAAAACAAAAGACACCCTTAAGCCCGGGCAAAAATGCACTCCGCCTTTTCCCATGTTTCTCTGTTTTGCATTTCAAAAGACCACACATGTCACAATGCAAAGAGTCCTTCGCTAACTATAGGCACTTGTCTGGTTCCGTTCAACAACAGACACACTGAGACTGAATTTTCCCCGTCACTTTTCAATTTTATTTGGGAACCACCAATTGCAGAGGGGCCCTTTACATTAAATTGATCCAAACCACAAAGAGAGGCCACACTTTCAAACTTGGTTATATTATGATGGCATCAGTTAGAATGACAGCCACTGCAGGAAAATATACAAGCTCTTTGTCTGTTTTCATGCTTGTGCTCTATGTGCACGTGTATCTATGTATACTCTCTCGTGCCTTCGGGTGTGTGAGAAACTGCTGGTCTGAATATGTTGCACTGGGTCTTGGGAAAACTCAGCAAGGTGATCTGAAACAACTTCATCCTGTTCTGTGTCAGAATGTTATGAAGACAATGGAGAGACCTACCGGGGCACTTTGTCCGTAACTAGATCGGGGATTCCCTGTGGAAACTGGTCACATCACATAATCAGGTAATAAAGCCATTACATCTGCATGTACACTTGCAACCCCACTCCCACTACATAAGCATAAAATAAGTATGTCACTGTAACCCTGGTTTTGGCTAAGTCATGGAAACATTTACTAGAGAGACTGACATTCTTTTCAGCTCGCTCGCTAAGTGTTTGTTGACAATCTAGCTCTTATTGCCTTGTGAAAATCCCTTTCAAATGAATGGAGCTAAGTAGTGAAAACAAACAGCGAGAGGAAATCGGTGATTCCTCAGGGGTCAGTACCAGGCCCAATTATTATTCATCTAACTGACGAGAGGAAACCCTAGGGTGCTCTCAAAATGACCCACCCCGGAGCAAAAGTTGCCCACTCCAAGGCCCGTTGCTTCATGCTAAAGTGATGCTGTTGGAATTACTTAATTTACAGGAATTTTAAAAGCCAAAATGGCACAGACAGATGGACATGTTCCAGAGCCGACCCGTGACCCCAGGAAGTGCTTTCTGAGCAAAGTAGATCAAAGCCAATCAGCTCCCTCATGTGGACTGCAGCCAGCGAGTCTACCCTGTTCAAGGTCAGGGGTCGTCCCAGGAAAAACCGCTGAAAGCTACAGCTTGTTTAACATTCTCTTGGGAAGTGAAATTATCTTCACCCCCTGACAAATTGTTGCCCATCGCTTAGCATTTTTTTTTTGTGTGTGTGTCTCTCAGAAGACTGTGTCCCTTTGCTCTACTTCTTTTAATTCCTCTGCAATGATATTTTGAGTAACTGAGAAGATAAGCATGAATTCTCTTAGAGCCAAGTGAAACGTTACGAAGAGACAAATGATCAGATGTGAATTCCTACAAATCGGGAGCACAACCAAATCGTCCCATAGAGGATGTGGCTCCTGCTGGTCTGAGCCCTGGTGAATGCTTAGAGTGCATACTTTCATACTCCCCAGAGCACTCTTCGCAAATGTCTGCGTTTCCTTCTACGGGCTCTGTGCAGCAAATGCAGAGAATTTCCCTATAGGAAACCCAGAGTCAGACTTTCCGAGCATACCTCAGTTGCTTACTGCATGGACGTATGCGCGTGTGCGTGCAGCTGCATATGTGCACATGCTCATCCGTTTGGAGTGTGTGCAAATCTCTTTGGCCCAATGTTAGTTCTGATACACTGTGACCAAAATAACAAATGGAATATGAGAATGTGTATTTGTGTGTTTTACAGTGGGGATTCTCACTCTGCAGTATCCCATGTAGGGCTGGAGAAGAACTACTGCCGGAACCCAGACCGGGACAAGCATGGCCCTTGGTGTTACACCAATCCAAACAACCGCTTGGCTTGGGACTACTGCAAGCTGAAGCGTTGTGAGTGGCTTACCTAACCTTGTCTCATCTAATGTTTGTCTCAGATACGTCTGCATTAAGTCAGCCATACTCAGTGGGCCTGTGGTGCACCATTGTAGAAGAGATGAATGGAGTATGCACATGTTCTACAGTAAACTTACTAGCGATGCTTTAAATACTTTAGCAGACTGTTAGACATCGGAATGGTGTATGGATGCATATGCTGTACAGTGAAATTACCAATAAATTTCAATAAATAACTGCAACCGATTTTGCTTTGCAGCACATGGAAAGGCATGAATGATATAAAACCTGTAGTGTTTGCTTATGTTTTCTATACAGCTTGGCCATTGGCTTATGTAATGTGTTAACGGTGGTTTTGTCCAATTGGCTCAGAGCGCGCCGCGCTCTAACACCAAACAGATGCAGGTCTCATCTGCTATCCTTTTATTTGTGCATCCACACAGTGAAGCTGATTGTTTGTTGTTGACCCAATATTTTCTTTGGCTGGTTTCAATTGGCTTGCATTGAAGAGGTTCTTTCAAATAGCTTGCAATAATTTACATAATGTAAAACATGTCCTCCATAAAGTTTCTGAGGTTTTGGGTAAATTTACTTGCTGTGGTTGCTGACCACTAGGGCCTCCAACAATGATACAGAGATAAGTTTTACGAGGGGTGGAATGGTGTCTTTTTCAAATGGGGTTTCATGCTTTGTATGTCTATCAATGATCAGAGATCTACATTATGTCCTGCCGCTGTGGGGTCTGCTCTTTCTTACTGTTGTGCTTTGCTTTACTCCCAACAGGTGAATCTCCAACACTGGCTCCTCAGCCAAGGAGTGAGTATCATTTTTCTTGACCAGTTTTCTCCTCTTTCTTGCCTACGTTATCTCCCATCTATGCCTTTTCTCCTCATATCGCGTGCATCTGTTCTCATTTACCTGACAGAGTGAATTATCTTTTATGCTTGCTTTTTGAATTTCTACCTAACATTTTGCCGTTCATTGAAAAGTGGAAACACACATACATATATCTAACATATCAATGATGTCTCCTTGTTTTAGCTCTAACTATGCCCAAGATATCATGCTTTGTGCACATAAATACCAGAATTGTCGGAGGACACCAAGTCCAGGGAACAGATGGAGGCTGGGTTGTGAGCATCCAAAGAGAGTGAGTCATTTTAGATCTGCATTGTTGACTTTTGAGAATGACCTTCATACTTAAATCATATAAAAAGTCTTTGATGAAAAATATTGCAAAAATATAATTTAATGTATTTATTTTCTTAAATTGTTGCAATGATTTACTAAGTTCATCCCACTGTGCACTGTCACAAATCCATAGATGCCTTATGCCCAGTGTAATGGTCGGAAACATTTTATAATATTTCCTCAGGAGCTTTCACTTGTGCGGTGGCTCGCTGATCAGAGAAAACTGGGTTTTGACGGACCAGCAGTGCTTCACCTCCTGGTAATCTTCCTCTTCAGTTATTACTTCTTGTTCTCTTTCTTTCCCCTTGACTAGCCAAATCCTTCTGTAATTTACCTCTCCCATTTACTTTTGTATCTCTCAGACATGTTTCCTCCCCTCTTTCCTCCCCCACTCGCTTGGCTAATATTGTTTAAAGTAAAGATGCGGGCTATATCCTGTTTATGGTACTGGTTAATGAGAGGTACGCAGTGCCAGACAGGCCTGAGATATGGAGCAGGATGATTTGGCCTGCAGATCTGTTTAACTTCTGTAGTTGTCTCTGTCTCGGCAGTTATATACATCTGCAGTAGTGAGTAGAATGAAAGCTTTCCCATCTCTGTAGTAAAGTATGCATTGCATATGTCACAGATCAGTGGATTTCATTTGATATGTTGAGGGACAGTGTGTGTGTAGGTGAGCTTAGGCTTGTATTAAGATTTTGCTCCATGCCGTGCAGGTTTGCCTTTACATGTTGCATGTTTGCAGGATGATGAAGGTCAATATTTTTTTTGAAAAATATTAATTTTACTGTATTAATTGCAATAATCAGTGTTTTGTGAAGAATCTATGCAGCAGTAATTAATGTGGTGTGCCTTGGAATTTTGCGTAAAGCATGCCACAAAAGTTAAGATAAAAAATTGAAATGCACCATGTAATGTTTGATTTCTTTTTGTTTATTTTGTTCAGTAACACATTGCACTGCCTTGGCATTCCACTGCCTAAAAGGTAGACCTCTGTAAATCTGTGCAAGGCTCACTTTCACTGCAGTCCACTAATGGATAATTCATTCTAGTCATATCTGATCAACCTTGATTTTTGTTAAATGTGAGCTCTAAGGTTTCTTGACTCACTTCACATTGCATACGTCATACTGTGCAATGAAACTGAAAAGATTGACGAGATGGTGTTGTAAGTAAGGAATACTGTAGGTTTATGTCTTACAGTTGTCTTTCTGGTCATCAGTGTTCCAGACCTCAGGGATTACAGCGTGCAGGTCGGCCTCCGCCACCTCAACCAGTCCTCAATCCACCCTAGATTAGGCATCTCGCGCCTGATCTGTGGCCCAGAGGGATCCAACCTGGTTCTGCTGAAACTGGCAGAGTAAGCACTCACCTATGCACTAAGTTTCCACTAATATCTAAGATTGCACAGTTGCAAAGTGCTATGTAAGACTGATCTGACCCTTCATGTAACAGTGTCATTTGGTTAACTGTGGCCCTCTACCCATATGAAAGCCCTATTTCATACAAGAAGATAACTTTGAGTTTTCTTATTAGCCTTATTGATCTACCTGCTGACAAAATCATTTTGCCCTTATGAGAGTGGCTATTTATTCAGCTGCATATGTTGTATTCTGACTGTAATTTATGACCATCATGTATGTTTGTTCTAGGCCTGCCCCTGTATCAGCGGGTGCCTCCACCATTCATCTCCCAGTAAAAGAGTGTAGCATCACAGAGGGCACCAACTGCACCATGTATGGATGGGGGGAAACCAAAAGTACTGCCTTTTTTCACTCATATGCCACGCCACATGCCTTTTAACCACAACTGAAACAACTGGGTATCTATTACACTGGACACTTACACCTGTTTCCCATTTCCCTCTCTGTTTAGATACAGGATATGATGAGGCACTGAAGGCTGTCACCATGCCGATGGTCAATAACAACATGTGTTCACAACTCAAAGGTGATGCCGGTGACAGCAGAATATGTGCCGGCGGCAACAGAGGAGAAGGCGTATGTGATGTACGGTTCACAAATTTATATATATATTATTTAACAGATATACAGCATGAATACACAGTTCTTGAGCACTCAGATCATATGCCAGGGTTTCTGCAGGTCCTTAAAAAGTCTCAAATCCAATAATCTGAATCTTTGGCTTTAAAATGCCGTAAAATGTCTTAAATTCGATTTTGATAGGTCTTAAAAATTGATTGGATTATGAAGTTACTTTAGTGTCGCTTTCAAATGATTTTGTGGGGGAAATTTGTATTGATCATGATTTAACAAAAATACAAAACCAACACGGAAACAATGACCAGTAATGCAAACTGTGCAGCCTGGTCAGAATTTATGTGAGAACACCCAGTGTAACCCATTCTGCACTAACAGTGTTGACTCCTACAACGCTGGTAAGCGACCTCTGGACAGGTGTCCTTTATTCTTTTATGGATGTGAAATAGGTCTTAAATTGCATTCAGAATGGTCTTGAAAAGGTCTTAAAAAGTCTTAAATTTAACTTGTGGAAACCTGCAGAAACGCTGTATGCTAATGTGAAGTGTTTCATTAATTCTACAACATGTAAATTTGAAAAGTATGCAGTATATTGCCATGGTAACTGTGCTGTCCGTCTCATGTGTCCTGTCCTTCCAGAGAGACAATGGTGGCCCGTTGGTTTGCCAGGAGCACGAGCGCAAAGTCATCATTGGCGTGAGCATCCAAAGGACAAAATGTGCTTCGTCGCAGCCCGCGCTCTTTGTCAATGTTGCCTTCTACTCAGAGTGGATATACAAAGTCTTCAAACTCTACCCCAGTTAGGAGTGGAACTAATACGATGGTGTGAAAACCAGCTCATACAGGACTGGAACACAGCCCGCAAGAGGAGGCGGTGGCTTTGGGCCAGAAAATTCCAAGATCTCTCCAACATGGATGTATAACAAAACCACTGGGAGATATGAGTATGAGGAAACTCACCTTATGGAAAGTGTCCATTTGGGGATTTTTGCGGTCGTATATATTATCTGACGGAGAGGATAGAGATTAGGGATCGGAGCGTTGCAGAGAGCAAAGACATACTACGATTGGAATTTCATCCATTCTTTCACTATGCAAAAGAAGAAATCCGGGTTTCATAGCTTTAATACCACTTTTACGATCAAAGTCTTGGGCACATGGACAGCGTTCTAACCGTATTTCGACATGTTCAGAAACTCTGAAGCCATGCAAACAAAGACAATAAGAATGGTACTTGTGACTCAGTATTGTCTCCTGGAAAATACTTGAATATGGACAGAACCCCAACATCCCAGGAGAGATACTGTAGTGTCTCCTGTGGCGGAGTGTTCCTGTTTTTTGTGTGTTGAGCTGGATTGCAAAACATATCTTTTACCTCCTAGAGAAGTTCTGTGGATGAATAGAAATGGTTTTCCTTATATAAAAAAAATAGTAATGTGATCAAAAATTTTAGAGGAATACCACATAAATATAATAGCATTTTTTTTCAGGTAGTATTGGTCAAAAAAGTTTAATTGCAGAAGATTGTATTGTGATACCAAAGGAGATAAAAATACCATAAAACAAAACATGCCACATAAACATGCCAACATAAATTCATTAGTACCTATAAGAATCTATTTTAGTGATTTTTCATCAGCATTGCATTTTGATGGGTATTCATTATGATCAAATTTGGTTCAAATTTGGCTTCAGATATACCAATAGATCTTAATGCAAGATACATCATTGCTGCCTGTACAGCTAACTGCAACTGTATAGCTACTTTGGCAAACATGAAGTGTTAATTGCTCGCAGTAGCTGGACTACCTTTTCCCTAGTTAGCTGTAAATGTTACTTTCCCAGTGAGAGTGTCTAACTAGGAGTGGGCGAGCTGCTCCAGATCTTATGCTAACATTTGTAGCATGAGAGAGGGAAGAGCCATGCCAAATATAACATGGCTATTTGGTCTCCACTTTGGAGGGAATTGTGGCCCCTGGCGGGCTGTGTGTGGTCAGTAAGACTTTTTTTTTTTTTTTTTTTTACTTTTTTGTTTCATGGAAAGTGACTCCTTTTGTACATAACTGCAGATTTATTGAGTATGTTTCTGGCACGCTGTAATATTTTATAGGTCTTATAGATCTGGAATATTTTTGGCTCACTTAGAAACATCAGAGTGGCTTCTTTTTGCCCCTGATTTCTGTTTTATATTTAACTGGTAGTGTGTAAGTATTAGCTATATTTATTTGTTTTTAATTAGAAAATGGCATGGTTTTAAAGATAATCTGTGTTTTTTGTGTGATATTTAGATGCTTCTTTGGCCTGAGAGTTGTCAAAGACCCTTCCGTAACTGGAGTGCATGTTTGGCTCTCAGGTAACAAACACACATGAACAAAATTTGCCAAATCTTGCATGAGATTTGGTAAAGGGACAGCATGTTTCACAATTTATAGTAACAGAATATTAACTGAACTTCTTAATTCAATTATGCTTTGTTCCATGCTAAATCATTATGAATATTGAATAGTATATTCAGTATTTATACAGTCTCTGTTTTTCAAAGGTTCCAACAAATAGATAACATCCAGTTATACCTGGTCAGGTGTAGCTAGCTATGCTATATGTGCTACAAATATCATTTTATTATATTACTATGGCCAAATGAAAAATGACTAAAAGTAATTTAAAGGTGCATTATGCAAAATTCCCACGGGTCAGTTGAAATTAGGACCCTTTAGAGTCAATCTACAAAAATGTACATATTAGTGAGTATGGCAACCATATAGACTCTACCATCAAATTGTGAGCTCATTCCATGTTTTTTTCCAAGGGGTTAGGTTTTTTTTTTGTGTGTGTGTGTCAGTTGTGTCTAAATGGTCCTCACTTCAATCAATACTAAGAAATTTTACATAGTGCACCTTTAATGAATATTCCAAACACACTGAATTAAAATACTGATGATCTCTGACTAGCACCTCTTTTCAGGGCTACTCTGTGTCCCTGCGGAATTAAATTTTATGTTGTTGCAGTATTAACCAAATTATTACAAACCACGCTTGAAATAAACAAGAAAAGGTTGATCGATATTTTTGTGTGGCTGTTACCAGGGAATTAAACCATGCATTCCGTTCTCAGGTGTTTCTCGACGTATTCTGAATATCACATGAAAAACAGGAACAAATGTTACTAATGTGAAGGGATTTAAGACAATGGATTGTATATTTCCCACCAGTCAATGAGTCCTTTTGCTTTGGGTTTAAATGTAGGTATAAATATGACGAGGAACATAACTGATCAAATGAGCACTGTGGCTATTGCTATTCTTTGAGGATGAATGCATTCCTCTGACAGCCTTGCACAGGTTACTGTACAACCACAGTGAAATTCAAAGAAGTCAAATGAAGGCTCTTTCAAAGACCATTAAGCGATTATTAAGATGGGTGACACCAAATAGTCCTCCTGAGTTATTTGGCGGATCTCTCATGTTATTGTGAGTCGATAGCTGGTATTGTAAATTGACTGATTCTAAATTGATTGCTATTTTCCAACTGTGCACTTATGGCAAGGTTTCTGTTATTTAATTTGCTGGTATGTAAATAGCCCAGTGCATAATGTAAATTACAGTTTGTAATTTTGTAAATTTCATACTTAAGTGTTTGTACTTCTCCATGATCAGTCTGTTTATATACCTGTATACTGTAAACTCTATAACAGCTGCTATTGTGTCTTTGAGTTGTTTTTTTTACATCTGTTGTCTTTTTCTGAATTTTATAGCCTTTGTTATATTCTGATTTTAATAAACAAGTTTAGATTACACTGTTTTCTCTCTGTCTTTCTTTATAACTGGAGATCTTTGCTTTTATAGGACTATTGTATAGCATTCTCTGCATCTGGCCCAGTGCACTAGCTGACTACTGAAACAGCTTTCCCAGCTTACCAATGCACAAAGAATATTCCAACATAGCACATTCTGGAGCTGTTCTTGGCAGTTTGTTCCCTAAATTACAGGATCCTTCAGAGCAGCGAATTCTCATAGATGAAAAATACTCTCAAGTAGCTGAAAGCAGCATGGGTCATCCACACAAGCATTAAAGGGGGGGAAATACTTCACTATTTATTTAGCAATCTTTGTATGATAAATTAGTCCATCTTATGGTTGACTGAGATACTTTTTAACTCTGATAAGGTTTTCAGCAGCTCTGCAACTCTTGGTTGCTCAATGCAAGATAAGACATATTCATTCCATTACTCTAATGCGCAAAATGTTAGATACATTTTTAGTGTCAATTTATCACTTTAGGCCAGGCGCTGTTTACTTTGGGACTGACTTTTTGGCTACACACACACACACACGCACATAAAGACTATCTTCCGCTTCAGTGGGTTTTGGAGGGGAAAATTATGCTCCCATTCCAGCAACCAAACTTTTCTCAGTGTTCAGAAACTTTAGATTACATTCAGAATCACAACACAAGCTTTCCCCGTCATGTGGAGATGTAATTTACTAACTTGGCTCATTGGTGGTAAATTCAGTGTGGTCATCTTGCCAGTTGGTCTGCTGACCAAGTTCTTTGCCTTCTGATCCCAACCTTTCCCCCGGCGACCAATCACCAAGGAGCTCTGAGGCTCACGGCCTCCTCGCTGTAGTAAAGGGATATGAAAGAACTCAATGGCTCTGTCCTTTCGCTGTCATAAAAATTGATGCCAAGCGGACCAGATATCAGGTCATGTTTAGACTTTTTGAAGCTAGCTTTATAGATTTTCCTGTTGGGTTGTCCTGGAAAAAAAAATCTTGGGAAAGAGCCTTAAACAGAGATTTCAAGCATCTTTCTGCACTTAAACAAACAGCAAGCCCAACACTGTAAAGGGATAACATCCCTATTATCCAGTTGTAACTTTTAATGATCCATGTGGCTAATGTAAGATTTATGTCCCAATCATATTACAGCCAAATGTTTGCAGTGACCTGAAAAACCTCCGAACACCCAAATTAAGTTGCGCTCAAACTGCCTGATGTGCAGCACGCAGTTTGTGTGTTGATCTTGTTCAGTCACATAAAAAATGTTCACTATCTTCCAGCATCCACAAATTATATCTTTCCAGGCAGAAGCTGCATTTAATTATCTCCATCGCTCTATTGCATGCTCTATTACAGTTTATCTCCTGGAAACGCACACATCAATGAAAAAAACAATCATGACCTCTAAAATCATTTCAAAATCGTGTGTTCTCCATCCCATTTTATTGAGCGCTTGCAGTTTATTAACTTGAAGTGACAACATCTTCTCCCTTACATGATTTAGGGACTACATGGTTTGAATTAAGATGCATTGTGCTGATCTCACGAAATAAAGAGAGAATTGCACAAAAGCACTGCACTTTGAATAACGGCTATGGCAGCTATACATTGTTACCCCTAATGAACTGCAACCCAGGGTGACAAACACAGGGAAGAGGGATATAAGGAGACGGGGATTACATCTGAAAAAAAGGAAAAGGAGTGTAAGGGACAAAAATGTTACTCCAGCGCTCTGTCGCCCCCTGCTGCTTAGAATGAATTAGACAACCTTGATCCTGGATTAATTTAACTGCATTATGGCTATTTAAGAGTTATCTTGGATTGTTTTGCATAATAAAAGTCACTGATCCACTCAGAGATGCAACTTCAACCCTTAAAACCGCATGATCTTAATTCCTGTTTCAAAATCAAAATAGAGGAAGAAGTGTCCGACTGTGAACTGAGCTTCCCCTTTTTTCGATCTAGATCAGTGTGGGAAAAATAATAATGCTGTGTTTCACTTGACTTCCCTCACTGATATTAAAAATGCGGTTGCACGTTCTGTCCAGGAAGCGCTGAGGACTCGTACACCATTTCCCGGTGCTGGGCAAACACAAACTTCTCATTGGTTTGATACTGAGTGAAAGAGAAAGCAGCTCCCTGCTGGTTCCAGTATTGAGCCAAGGGGCAGTCGGTTCTCAGTGCCTCATTTGAAAGGGGGAGGCATGTCCTCGTATCTGTGTGATGGTGAACCAGTGGGAAAGTGAACCTGTCTGTGTGGAGAGCCAGGGGAGTCTTCTTTGTAATTGGCTGGGTCAGTGGGTGAATCTTGTCACTCAGTTCTTGAAGGAATGAGGGTGGCATCGGGATGGAGGTCAGAAGCTCAGAACTGCTCATACCTGCACAAGGGATTAAGTGGAATTAAATATATGTTTTACTTCTATCAAGAGATCAGATGGAACTTCCCTTTGTGGTTTTTGGGGTATTCCTAGTCTGAAACCATGCTTAGATGTTAGGAAGGGTGTGACATATGATAGAAGGACATCATTGGAGTCATTAAGAGGAACCACCTGTTCCAGATCCCTTCATTAGCTGAGTCTCATTTTGTAAACTACAAGCCCCTTTTCCCTTCTGACAGGCAGCTTCTGTGTAATATAATAATGTCCATCGTGTGGAGGGACACTTGCACAGAACAAAAGGGAATAAGGAGGAAGGGTGAGCCAGCATAAAACAGCGTCAGACCCTCACCACTTCATCTTGCATCGCAAGAAGTCCACAATCTGAGTAAAATGTACTTTAAGAGCAAAGATTAAAGTCATTTAATCTTCGGTATAGTAGTGATTTTTCTATTCAATTTGATTTGCATTTGAAAATTGAAAAAAGCCAAAATTTTAGATGTCAGATGCCTTTTTCTTTTTCCAGACAATAGAATTACTTTTAACATTATCAATTCTATTAAACAAACAAAAAAACTTAATTGACAAAGAATGCTGTAATTCAAAGTATTGTCTTACATAATGACAATATTTGTTCTTTTTTTTTTTTAAGAATCCTGAATGAATCGATTCAAAGAATTTCGTACATATCAATTCAGGCCGATGTCAGAGCAATTCATTCTCTTTATTTCTTTTAGAAGATTGGCTCAGTAAAATCTGCAGAATTTATAACTGGTGCATCACTGCAATGAATGATCATTACACTCCTATTTTGTATATGTTTTAAGATATTTGTAGACATCTTAACGTAGATATAATTTCCAAACTCTCCATTGAAGCAGAAGGGATGGCTGACCCTTCTGGCTAGATAAAATACGGTCTCACCTCTTTCCTTTGACACAGGGTAGCCACTGGGTAACTTCCCAGGAACTATGTTGTAGGTTTGGGATGCATCAGAAGTGTCACAGTAGATTCTTGACGTTCCTGTCTCCCTCCAATCAACCTAAACACAGTCCAACTGACACTGAGATTCTATGACTTGGGAGATACCAATAGCCATTATGTATTTCACAGGTTTTTAATCATATTATTCGTATTAATTGAATTATCATTTGATTACATCTTAGAGTTTGTCTCACAAAGCACAAATCAACCCTGTACCTGCTGAGTTGTGAAGCTGTGTGACATTGTGGGATTCACTGGGACAAAATCCCTTTCCTTCTGATGGACAACGGCTGTTGAGCAGAAGGCAAGGTTGTCTGAGCGGGACTTTCGTTGTCATTCAGCTGGATTATACTTCAATAATGTTACCGTACACGCGTTTTATGAGCCTATTCATGCAAACACACCGATGACACTCAGAAACACACTTACATAGTGCACTATCCCTCTGTTTGGCCTCTCTCCTCCACTTGGCACGTCGGTTTGAAAACCAGACCTTTGAGAGACAGATAATAATCTCAAGAGCAGAAGAATGACGTTTGATACTGTGTGAATACTCAGATGAAAGCTAGCAACAGTTTACCTTGATGGTGTCCTCAGGCAGCCTGATCTCGGCTGACAGTTTTTCTCTTGTGCACATATCTGCGTACTGACTTTGAGAAAACTCTGATTTGGGAGGTAGCAAAGAATGAACGTCACTGTTTTTCTGAGTGAAACATCAGATGATAGAATAGCATGACACTGTCTTGCGCACATGCATGAGTATTTATTGATTTGAGCTCACCTTGCTCTAGCGCTCTGCTCTGCTCTGGGGTGAAGGTGGTGCGGTTTCGGTGCTGAGGTCCTTTGGGCTTCTGGTCACTGCTGTGCATGGTCTGTAAAGGCTCTCTCTCACTCACTTCCTCTTGGATCATGGGAGGAAAGCCTGGACCAAATAGTTTTAATAAGTTTTACAAACTTTAGGTCTAAACCTAACAAATATACACAAACACTGAGTCAGCTTGCTTGGGTATGAGTCCAGAAAATTTGGTAGTGACTATAGCCAGAGATGCTGTGAAGGAAAACCCCTATTAAACTCAATTTACCCTCCCTTTTTGTTTACAGAATAGCTGACTCAAATGAAACTGATCTAAGTTGCATGATTACATGGTACTTTAAGGGGAAAGCAGCATAAATTAATAATATACGAGAATACAACTGGTTCTTATTGTTTACTCCTTCATCACTGCTTATGCCTTACATATTTTAATACATTTTCAAGGGTCCATGACCTGCATGGTAATGACAGACAAACAATACCTTGGTCTGTCGTGTAATGCTCACTCATTTCCATGCACAGTGGCCCATGGTCTACGTGGATCTTTCTCAAAATCCGGTTTACAGAAGACACCTATGCAAAGGGAATCCATTAGCTGCTGAGATATTCTCATGGAAGTTTTGAAACTTCAAACAAAGTGATTCCAGTCTCGGTGCTTACACTGGGAACTTTGGAGGGCTTACAGATTCGCTCGGCCGCAAGCCTTTTTCGGATTTCCCAGGCGAAAATGGTCGGGTTTTCTCTTTTGCACCGGATGATGGTGGAGATGACATCGGCGGTGAGGAGTCGAGGTCGGCTCCCTCCGATGGCCTTTGGCTCCAGCAGCCCGGTGCGTTGGTAGCGGCTCAGGATCTTACTGACGCAGCCACTGGACACCTGTAAATGAGCATTGCTTTACAATTTCATCATGGGGGAGGGATTTATCAGGATGAAACTCCATTTTCCTCAGTACCGTTAACTTAAGTCTATTGTGTAAGGTGACCCTGCCAATATTGGAAAAAGTACTTTTAAATTAAGTAGGCCTAATTTATTCTTTAAATTACTCGCAACATATGTTCTTAATTTTGAAACGATAACGATAACTTTGAATCGATAACTCACTTAACAAAAGGGGTTACCCATGTAGGGCTACATCAGCTTTTAATGGTCAGAGGAACCAAATAAGTTTGATGGCCAACAGCATTTAGCCCATAAAGTCAAAGTTGTAGGAATGCCTTCACCACTCGTTTCAAGTGAACGGACTAATTATGAGTGGTATTTGAAAGAAACTGAAATGCGCATTCACATCTTTGCCATGATTGGTGCTCTGTAAGATACAAGATGAAAATTATTTCCACTGAGTCCAGTACTGTCAAAAAAAAAAAAAAAATGATGTACGCACAGGGACAGGTACACTTGTGATATTAGTGGAAATGGAGTGGATATTAGTGTTTGTGCGTACCCGAAGTATCCTGGATATCTGGCTTGGTCGGACTCCCTCCGAGGCCAGCTCGATCATTTTCCTCCTCTTGCATGCTGGAAGAGGTCTGCCATTGAAAAACATCCCTCCCAGCTGGTTCACACTTCCATAAGCTGATAGGAATGAATAGAATATGACATATTGTTTTCAAATTCTTTAAAACCTAAAATAAGCCTAAAATATATCTGTAGGCTATAAGACACTTCTTCTTAATGACATAAACGCCATTCACAGCTGGTTTACAATTATTGCCCTGCAAAAAAATCTAATTGTCATTTAATTTAGCACTGAATCATTTTTCTCAATAAAGAGGGAAATACGACAATGAGCTGTTGTCATTTCACATGTTTCCAATGAAATTCCATGAGGCAGAGCTTTAGAAAAGTAAGTTTTTAGAGGTGAAAATAAGCCTAAGTTATTAATAAGTCTGTGAAAATACACATTTCGCACTGTGCTGAATAAAATCAGCTCGTCATCCATGTGATCATTGAGGAATAATTAACAGTTGTTCAGTGAATTTAATAGTCTAAAATGTAATAAAATCGTGGACTGAACCTTTATTTGGAAGATCCAGGTTTGTTCCGCACATCTCCACGTGCTCCTCGGCTTTGCAAAAATTAAATTGATTTAAAAAACGGCGAAATTAAAAGATTTCCACAGGCAAAAAAATATCCGGAATATATATTGTTGATGAGGCAGTAAACGCACAACAACACTTCGTCACTTGTAGGCAAGGTAGACTTAAGCGGGACAATGAGAGAAATCACGCCCTTCAGCAATTTATAGGTCTACAGACTTTAACATGACGTGGTGGCCTGATAGCTGAAATGTCAATATAACCCGCAAGGAAAGCAGACAGTAGACTTACACAGTGAGCGTCAGTTTGGCATATAGCACCACTGCATAAAACCGTTATCATTACATCAGTTTTATCTTAAGACAAGTGAAAAAGTCTATCTTAAGTAATAATGGAGTTAAATAATTCCACTAATTGATGTTCCTTTTTCAGTTGTGCGCGTCTGGTAACCTGTATGAAAAGAATTATCACACTGACCAAATAATATCATCAGTTTTCCAACATCTTAATTTGGTGACAGATAATATCACAAGCAGGCACTTTGCCATACAGTAAAGAGTGAATTAATGCACAAAGGCATAATTAATAAGCTATTCCAGACTTAAAATTTCCACCACAGGCTTCTTATGTATGGCGTTATGAACTCACTTATGCAAAATCAGTGAATCAGCGCGGTGATATGATAGTTTGGGAATTCAAACTGGTTTCCTTTTGCGCAGTAGGTTACACCCCTTCCCATAGTCTTCATGGAGAAAACAATTTCCCAGCGCAAAGGAATATAATCCTTTAATTTTCTGCTTCAATGATTGTTAGTATAGAAAAACAGAGACACAATTTCCACATTTCAAAAAACTAAATGATCAACACTGACATGTTTCTGATTCTTTAGGCAGACTTGTGATCACGTGACTTGAGCATCCTTTCCCGGGTTAAGTGGCTCAGATTAAAATGATCTCTGGTCTCCTTTCATAAAGCAAACATTTGGAAATCTGCTGCAATGGCGACTGCCATATGGTAAAGTGCTTTTGATAAATCATAAATCCATCCCCAGTCTCTCTTTATTACATTTTGTTTCAAAGCATGAACAAATAGAGTCCTATATGGACGCAAGGTGAGGGCCAATTGGGGGGACCTCGTTTATCCAGAATAGGGAGGCTGAAAAAACCCTCACAGATGTTCCTTGGGCAGCCAGCAGATAAAAATGCGTTGTAAACGTTTCAAAGGGAAATATTTGACGAGCAAATATTAGCCTATGTGAAACACCACACAAGGCTCGTCTTTGGGGCTGTTTAATGACTAATTGAATATCATTAGTTGGGTCCACACAGATCGAAGTGCCACCGAAATAAAGGCTTGGATTTTAAAATGCCATATGGTCCAAATTATATATTAACCATGGGTTAGTGGACAATAATACTCTCTGTGTACAGTCAGTCAGCTTAGATTGAAGACAGCCATTTTTGGACACCATCATCTCCTTGCCAACCGAGACAAAGGACAAATAAAGCAAGCCTTTTTATTTATTACTGGGGAGTTGTTGTGGTCATTGATTTATAGTTCTTTATTGCCCATGCTGTGCGAGCAAACCGAGGTTGATAAAAAACAGTTGTGTGGTGATGTTAGTACACAACTAAATAATCGCGGTGCGTAAATTTTAATCTGGGTTGGCTAACGGGAAGGATGGATATTTTAGTGTCCTAACAGTGCCTTAAAATATGTACAGACCTCATTTCCACAATCTAGTGTTTTGTTCTGTATAATCAAAACGTATAGCTGTGTTTAATTGTGTCCTGAAGCGTGGAGAAATATCACAAAATCAACCGCGTAAAAAGGTTACCCTAAACCTCTCCAAAGCGCACGATGGTGCCCTGTGCGCAACGGAGCTTCCTTGACGGCCAGCTGTTTCAAACTTGGAAAACAACACCACCCTGTTTAGAGACAGCGTGTAATTTGATATGTGATATACAGTTTTAAACTTGAATGTGTTTTTGACTGCATGAACGTGGGTGCATATTTTGTCTTCGATTATGAACAATATTTTTTCCTATCCTTTCCTTAACCGTATGTGTGCCACTGTCGGCAGTGTATAATTGCAAAAAATATCAATCCTTTTAACATGTAATGTAATGTTGTATCGAGTGATAAAATGCTTTATTGTAAAACAGGGGAAACAACTCTTCACGTGTGGTGAGATATTTTTATTTGGTTCTAGAATACTTATGAATCAAGGTTCTTTTTCCTGAGTAGAGTGATCTGCTTTATTTTGCCTTGCTTCCGATACTCATTAAGAAAAATTTCCAAGAACTCAAACACCATTAGAAAAATATATGTGAAGGACTTACCTTACCACTGCACAGAAAAATAAGATTTTAATACTCAAAACTAAATGACTTGACAGTATAGACAATTTGCAGTGTAGGCTAGGTTATTCTTTCTCTCAAGATCTTGCACCTTACGCACCATCTCGCTCACCGTCTTGAATTATCCCTTAACAAGTAATTTATTTCTACATTCAAAATTACATTCTTGTCTTTAAAACATTTTAAAAATTCTGCTTATGGGCTAATTCTACGTGTTTTCACAACAAATCAATTTATTTCAGAAATGTTCTGGAGAAAAAAAGTGTACTGACTACAGACCAGGACGTTTCTGCAGTATAAAAGCTAGTATATAAGCCAGACCCGCTGTGACGAATAACATTTACTACGCGTTAATCAGACCAAGAATGATTCAGGCTTATTCAAAGGCATACTTCATTTTCTAAACGAAGATCAGTTTTTTTTACCCAATTGCGCGCAGCATATAAACTATAACAGAGACAATGTCAGAGTGAACAAGAGAGAGATGACTAAGAAACATTTATTAACCAGTTCTTACTGTAAAATACTGAGTGCTTTCCTAATAATTACGTTAAGTTTTGATAAATGGTACATCACCGAGCCTTTCCAAAATGCCAACATTGGCTTAAAGGTTGATGATGCAATGGTTCCATATGGGGCACGCGTGTAGCCTATAAAATGGACAGTTAACACCAAAGGTTAAATTAATAGTGAAGTTTATAAAACGGATTTCAGATAAAATACTAAAAAATAATAAATTAGTCTTGCAAGGACGAGTACTCAGATTCTACCACAACATGACACAACAGGCAGCTATGTGCAATGATATCATCACTTATTTAGTGAATTATCATCTCTTACAATGCAACGCTGATGGTAAAATTGTGTCATCACACGCAGTTTAAAGAAAGCCTAAAGAAAAAAAAATTCAGCGAGCCTAATAAAAAATACCATCAAAGTAAGATAATGGTATTCATTTTGATTAGTGTGTTCATTCTATTCTATTCTACTGAGAAGTTAGCAGTGAGGGATTTTGATTGTAAACCGCCGTGTGTGTGTGTGTGTGTGTGTGTGTGTGTTGCAGCGGCCGCCTGGCAGCACTGGCTGAAAACCTTATGAATGATACTGTGCAACCTTCAGAGTCTCGTGTTAAGCTCGTACTTCTGTGAGCTGTTTAGGACCACTTGTGCATTTAAGTAATTTTTGTCGCAAACACATCTAACAATAAATCGAATTCTGTAACCATATCATATTGCCTCTTTGATTTAGGCCAATGCCATTTCTGTAAAATCTTATTGCACGGAGCATCTTGTGATGCGGTGGCAAAATTAAGTAGAGGAAACATACGAGTCTGGTGGCTGACACTGTTAATTTATTAAAAACAAAATGTGTAACAAATAAAAGTTAAAGAACAAGCAAAACAGTAACATGCAAAACGGATTTTTTTTTTTACCCAGCACACCACATTGTAACATGCAATGTAAAGTATCTCACTGTTGTCATAAGTTGTTGGCACGACTTGTATGGTCTTCTACCCCTACATGTTATGCTTCTACGGCAACTGTACTATCACAGTAAATGTTCACTTTCCTCTTCATACTATATTTAACACTTTCCTGGATTGTTCACGCGAAGCCCAAGTCTTAAAAGCGATTTTTCCGAACAGCCCCTGAAGGCAGCGTTCGCTAGGTTATAACACTATGCTGACGTGTCGCACCTCTTGCACCGGAAGACGTTAGTTCAATTTGTCTACGCGGTCTAGAAGCTGCCCCATTCACTCCCATTCATTCTGCTCCCTGGACCCGGAAAAGTAACGGGTTTGACGTGTGTGCGTGCATGGCACAGTGTGTTTCCGGTATAACGTGTGTGTTCATCGGTGCTCAGCCTTTTTCTCTTGGCTTTCAGTAGCAGAGTCACTTCAGAGTCCCGGCTTCCTCACCTGGTCACCCCTTAACGGCTTTGTATCTCAAACCAGTGGACATGGCATCAGTTTCGGCACAAGCTCAGGCAGCCCCTGCCACGGCCGCTCCGTTGCAACGAGGAATTGTCAAGATGGTAGGACCCCCAACATATGGATATATTAGCTCACTACGTGTGTCTGACAGGGGATATAGCTTGCTAGCCTAGTGAGCCTAGAGCTGAGGAAAGCTGAACTGTTGCAAACTGTTCGCTAACTGTCGAATGCCATAGAACTTCAGTTGAACTTGACTGACGACATTTATATAATTTTCTATTCAGTGACAGCGCTGGAAATACAGTGTTTTAAACTGTAGCACTCCCCTCTTACAGCAGCTCACCTGGGTGCAACAGCATGCCAGCTAACATTAGCTGGTTTGCTACTAAGTTTGCTAGCGTGCTAATCAGTTGAAGCCAATTAGCATGGGCTAGCTAACTTATCTTGCTAACTGGAAGTAACTTAAGCTATGATAGTTTAATTTAAAAAGGTGTTCATAAATATGAAGTCAACAAACTTCCACTGTTGTAAGCTAACTATGTTACCTCCACTCATGGACAAGTTGGCTAGTGACAACTAATTAGCTGTAGCAGATGTTTTGATTCCCAGCTAATTATTGGTTAACGATAATAACGTTAGCTCATTAGCATGATCTTATAACAGGTTAGCAGGCCAACTTGAGCAAGATCAAAGTTCGTGGTCTGTTGTTTTGTTGAACGCGGAATTCACACCACTGACCAAAAGTTAATTCATTCCTTTGAGTGGCCACATGTGTTAGATGTAAGCTAACATCAGAAGCTATCTATATCAGAATCTCTCTGACTGTCCCTCTACAACATGTCCCAAAAATATTGACCGAAGTGTGAGGAAATCTGTCTTGGATCCCAGTGCCAGTAAAAGCCGTAGCCATGCTGTTTTGTGTGTTCAGATGCCTGAAGTAACAGAATATTTGCCAAGTCTGCTGGTGAGACGCGACCACGGGAAACTGACACGTCGAGCTTTTTTGCCCCTGTAATCTCGCATTCATAGTAGTTGTATATAGTCTGGGTGCTACATGGTAAACCGTGTCATTCTGCATATTTTAGGTTTGGCTAAAAGTTTTGTACTAAGTTCCTTTTTAACTTTTATTTATGCAGGGAAAGTCAAATGTGCGTGTATGTTGTCTAGCATCAACACCACCACCACGGCCACTATACAACTCCACTGGAGGGAATTGGGGGTGGGGGGTGGGGGGGTGCCTTGCCCAAGGGCATCTTAACAGTACATGTTGAGGGAGGGAGGGTTACTCATTCACTTAACCATACTTTCCCAGTCAGTCCTAGGGCTTGGCTGCTTTTCGCCTGTCGCCCGCAAACTTTTTCCCCAACCTCTAGATTACCGGTAGATTTTGAAAGTAGTTGAGCAAGTTGTAATGTGTGGCTTTGGGCATGGATGCACTTTTTTTTCCTCCAATACAACATATGCTGTTGCAGAAAGCTTAGAGACAGAGCTAGAATCAGTGTTAATTATGATTACATTCTGAACTGTTTTAGATGCTGGAATTAATTGCATTCAGTATATCATAAGAAACAGTGTTTTAAGAGGTGCATATTACTCATGTATGCCATCAACATTGTGTGCTTCTTTGTGCAGAGCATATTTTACACCTGATTATGTTTGTCTCCAGGTGTTTGAGGAAAGACTATTTTTAGAACTGTACTAACTGGTAAACAGGTAGCCTAAGTATTGGCTGTCCCGCCTCGAGAGGGCAGTTGTGTTTGTTGGATAGACTCTTGTGGTTCAGAACCATGGGAATAGAGGTGTGTTTTTGTGAAAGAGCTATTATAGGAATGCCTCTTACTGTGCACCTGACCAGTTAGATTAATGAGATTTTGCTTTTACTCAGTCTGGACTACTTTAACAGTCTATTCATTAGAGTACAACTTCTTGGGTGACTTCAGAGGTCCTTATCAACTGTGTGCCTTGAGAAAGGTGATGAGGGAGTCAAGCAAGGCCACGCACAGTCCAAGTGGAACTTGGCCCTTCTGTAAACAGAGGGGGACGGCAAAGCAGTGACTCCTGTTTTTCCATGGCTGGTCAGTTAAATTACAGCACCCCCTTCTGCCTGGCTGTTACTCGGATGGAGTGAGTCAGTTACTCTTGAGTGGGAAACACTGATGATTTGATGAAAGACTGGCTTTATCTAGGCCACATCTTAGATCAACAGCACACAGTGATGCTCCCTGCAGACACTCCAGAGAGCCTGCAGATAAAAGGTGTTTGCTCAGATTCGTGTAAATGCCGCGGTTGTCAAACCCAGGAGGAGGTTATCTTTTTTTTCTTTCTGTTTAGCTACACTATCATACTGTGTGATCTCACCTTGTGTTTGAATGCTGACTTTGACAGACTGTCACCATAACAACTTTAAATGTTGCTTTCTGGCTTTCTAACAGTTCAGCAGGCTTCCAACATCTAGTAGAAACAGGCTTGGCTAATTAATAGCTAATATGCTAATTTGGACACTCCCTTTATACATGAGCCTGGAATGAATAACCACTGCATCAACTGAAGATTGCTTTTATTTGCCCAGCGACCAATTTCTGTTATTCATATTTCAAATGAAGCCGGCTTGAATCCTCCCGCACTTTATTGATTGTGTTTGTGTTGTTTGAGAGGAGGAAGAGTGGAGAGTTCCCTCTTAACCTCTATTTCTTGGTACCACAGAACTCATCACGAGGGGCTGTGGACCTCAATCTGCTCTGTGTTTTGTTGTTTTTAAAAAGTTGCAGGATGTAGTCTACTGTTTGCAGTATTGTTAAAAACAAAAACATAATGTAGCCCAAATAATGCACAAATTAGGGCAAAAGTAGTTTTTTTCAAAGGTTCTTTTTTTTGGCATTTCTGTTTTATTGGGCAGTGACAGTAGAGAGAGACAGGAACGATGGGGCAGAGAGCGGGGGTTCACATGCAGCATAGGGCCCAGGCCCAGATGCACCTTCTACCAGGCAGGTGAGCCAGCTGGGTGCCCTGGCCAAAAGTAGTTTTAACACCCAGAGCTAAAATGAATGTTTTTGTTGTGAAAAACAACATTGATTCAGGTCTGTACAACATCAGTCACTATGGTAATGTCATCTGTGGGGTAGAAATAGGAGTTGTGGCTGTGTTTATTGAATTGGTATTAGTTCACAATAACATATCTATGCCATCTTTGTCAGAGATAAAAAATGTGTAAGAGTGAATGCATAAGGGTTAATACCCCCATTTTAAGGATGATGGGCAGTCCTTTTGCAAAATAGACAGTCTTTGCTGTTTTCCCACCAGGTCTTGTCAGGCTGTGCCATCATTGTTCGGGGCCAGCCTCGAGGTGGCCCACCCCCAGAGCGTCAGATCAACCTCAGTAACATCCGGGCGGGGGCCATGGCCCGCCGAGCTGCCCAGAGCCAGCCAGACACCAAGGACACTCCTGATGAGGTGAGTGGCTCCCTATGTTTGTTTGTGTGTGTTTGGCAAAGGTGGAATAAAGTGCTGTTAAGTAGCCCCCCAGACAAGAGTAGGCCTATTTTATTTGGGGGCTTATCTTGTTGACTTGTGTCTGTTTGTACTGATGGTAGAACAGTTAGCTATAGGATTTCTGTCGCAGTGCTTTGCTACATGATTTTGTTGAGCATTTGTAACATAATTACTGTTTAATTTAATATTTGGACTATATTTGTTTGTATAAATGGTTATATGGCCTAGAGATAACTGAATTCTCATTTGAATTTTTGTTTACCACCCTCAGCGTTAGACAAAAAACCTCAACCACAGGTCAGTGTTATATAAGATGTAAGAATACAGTAATATTCCTGTTTGTATTGCAGCCATGGGCCTTCCAAGCCAGAGAGTTCCTGCGGAAGAAGCTAATTGGAAAAGAGGTGTGCTTCAATGTTGAGATCAAGACCGCTCTGGGAAGAGAATATGGCATGGTCTACCTAGGGAAAGGTGAGTCGACAACCACCTCTTAATCCACAAATTGGCCTGGCTAGGGACAGAACAATATAGCTTTTTGAGGCCAGTACATATATCCAAGACCTTACCACCCATAACCACTGATACTGATGGACATTTTTGTATGAATTGTAATACAAATGCACATGCAAAACGGGTTAAGCTTTTCAGACAGTCCTGCCTTAAAACAATGGTTTTCTTTTTAACAAAAGACGGTTAATTTTACTCTGATGCTAATCATATAATTGTATCAATTGACACACTCCAAGAAAAATACGTCATGAGCCAATTTCACTACTAGCCAAGTATCAACAGTGAAAATAATATTAGACCAATCCTGATATTGGTAGATATATATCGTTCCATTCCTAGGCCTGGTACCGTGTCTACACATATTGTGGCTTGGGGAATTCTCATCCCTTAAGAGTCTTTTTGTAATCAATTATTTTGTTTTTCTTGGAATTGTAGTAATACTGGACTAGGTGAAAGATGCCTATTTCAATTCATGGTTTTGTTTCTTTTATTTAAAGAACTTTTTCCCTGTTGCTTGAGTGTTTGATAATTTCTGTGTATATGTCCCTTGCATTTGTAGACACAACAGGCGAGAACATTGCTGAGTCTCTGGTGAACGAGGGCCTTGCCTCCGTCCGCAGGGAAGGAATCAGAGGGAACAAGTAAGATTCTTCCTCCAAGTCTGCTTCCATCTTACTTGTACTATACTACCAGTATGTGTTGATGTCATGAGTGCATATGCCAGCTAAATGGGTGTTCTGTTCAGTTCCAAGTGCATAATATCGCATTATTAGGTCTAATAAGTAACTATTCTGTAATTTGGATATTGACATGAAGCTGAAATTTTTATACCACTACCAAAGAAGTTGGAAGGAGGTTATGCTTTCAGTGATCTGTTTGTTTGTTTGTCTGTTTGTTTGTTAGCAAGATATCTTAACAAGAAAGAAATGAATTCAAATGCAGTGTGGCGGAAAGTGAGCTCTTGGCCCGCGGATCAGTTGATTATACTTTGGTGATGATCCAGGTCTGGGACTGCTACTGTTAGATGATTGTTGTTTGTCAGCCAAAACTATTATACTGTATTTGTGTGTTTGTGAGAAGGTCCAATATCTGCCTTCCAAGTTGGCTGCTAAATGGCATTGTGTTCAAGGGCTGTTTTCTCTGAAATTTGAACCCACACCACAAACTGTTAGGTTCATGCTGCTTAGTGAGGTATCGCACTGTTAATCTGAACACCCTCTACTAGTGCATCCACATTCACACTGCTAAGCACCTATATCCCTGTGCTACTGTCCAGTGGCCACTTTGAGTTGGCTGATTCTTAGCGGGAATGTCCTAGCATTGCAGTGAAACAAGGGACATGTGTCAACACTAATGATTTTTCCAGATTTTTATTGATATTTCTGCTGGCATCTTTTTAAATTTAAACTATAGAATCATCACAGAAATATGAGGACTGTTTACACCTTGCTGTCCAAAACCTATTCTTCTCTTTTGCTGACTTCAGTACCTGACATTTTTGATACAGGGATGAATATATATAACATAGCACTCTCTTTTGGGATATTATATTCCATGCCTTGAGTGACATTAGATTCTTGCTAAATAATTATCCACTTTGGCAAGACTCTGATCTCAGGAGTTTGTAACTGGACAATGGAACGATGATGTAGATGATTTTCTTCCAAAGCTGCTTGTGTAGCTGGCATGGTTGAAGTCCTTGTGGACTCCTCAGTGCTACATCTAAATCCACTGACTACCTCTCCGTTTAGTTTGCGGTCATATGTTTTGTTTCACTGAATTGATAGGAGATCACTGATGTCAACATGATGTAATCCTCTGCTTGCTAAAGCTTAGAGCAGTAGTACACTGGTAAATCTGCGGCGGCATATGAAGTCCTCAGTTGGTAGACTGTAGACAATTGAGATACAGCCACGGTGTCCCAGATGGTGGCAGTATTACCCTGCTGCAACAGCGATGTCCCTCTGAAGCCCTTTCCTGCCACATTACCTTTTTGCAGTAATCACCCCTAAACACACTCACACATGTAGCTCTTGTATATGGTAGAGTATTTTCCCCCCCAGTGGCAGTATTTGCACATTACACATATTACAGGCAATTTGACTCATGCCGTTAGATTTGTATCTTCCAACATTAACAGAGATGATGTGAATATTTTGCCACTAATGACCCATTTCGAGCATTCTGTGCAATAGCCCAGAACAGGCACTAATGTAAATGATGCTTTAAGTAGGCCTATATGCGGGCATCATTTGGCCTAAAGGGAGGGCCATTACTCAGTGTGGATATCAGGCCTTAGTTTTTCCCTCTTAGCATTGGCCTCCAATATTCATTACTCCCTGTGACTGGATACATTGATCACACTAACCGTAGTGTGATGATGATAATTATGGGGGCGACGATAACGATGATGGCCTCGGACGGTGCATTTGAACACATGTTCAGAAGCCGGCTGTGGCTTGGGAAAACGGCCAGCCAATTCACACGTCCGAGGGCTGGGCCCTGTGCCCATTCTCAGCGGTGCACCGGAGCAGGCTGGGGCACACTTGTTTTGGGCTGGTTTTCAATGCTGTTCTAGAATGAATATACACAGAGACACAACAGCCACAAGGCACACATTTATCCATCAGCCAATTTAAGGTGAATGTTCATTTCTGCTGATAAGTGTATTAAACTTTCTGAATAAGTTTAAAAGCAGAATGTTTTCTCTGCTTATATTAGATTTAGATGCAAAATGGCTATGCATATTCTGTGATGAGGTACAAAAATTGTAAATTCAGATGCAATTTCAGCAAAACAAAGAAATGTAGCGCATGATCATATATTTTAAATGCTGTCTTAGCTCTTATTGAAAAAATGTTTTGTCATTTTCAGCGTAGAAGTTTTGCAGCAGAAAGTCTATGCATATATATTATAATCTTTGTCAGTTATGGATTCATGGTTGAATACCAAGCACCTGGTGTACTATTCTGGCTGTGCACGCACTACCTTTCTGCTACAAAACAACTATATTGAAAATGACCTGCATTGGTCTCATTCAGACATACCTAACAAAGACCAATAGATGTTGAAATATTGCTGCTACAATTTAACACCAAAGGAACATTGTTTGAGTATACGGGTATTTTTCTTTTTTATGAATTTAGCTGTTTTCCAATTTTTCAAAGAAGAGAATCTGAGTTTTATGATGCTACTAAATTTCTAATTATATCCCCTGTTTTGTACAAATTAGTTCTCCTAGAAGTGGGATGTTTAGAACGCCGATTGCAAATTAAGTTGTTGCGCTACAGAGACGGCAGCCCTTGCAGCGTTCCTGCACATATGCCCTATTCTGGAATTTCAGATCAGCATGGTATTACAGTCTCAGTTCTACGCTGTCCCTAGTTTAGTTTTTGCTCATAGGCAAACAGTGCACACAAGTTATCAGTTAGTTGGCTGGAGGAAAGCATGCAGGTTGCTTTCATCTGAAAGCAGAAGTGTAAATGCCTGTGGTTCCACATGGTTTTCTCCCACTAATTAGGCACCGTTTGGAGCAACCTGCCTCATGTCTTGCACTTTGCTAAATCATTTCTCATTAAGGCTCAGGTGAAACTGAACAATATGTATTGTGGGTCTTGCTTTGTAAAGCACTTTGGTCAGCTCATGTTGTTTTAAATGTGCCATAGAAATAAATTGACTTGTATTTTGTTGCCACATTGTAATCCTGACTATTTTACTGATGTTGAGAGCAGTTATTACTTGTGATCATTAATCTTGTTGATTTAGGAAACAAAATTATCTAATCGCCCCTTTTGTACCTTGCAGCTGTGTCTTGATTATTTATAATTACAGCTATTACATGTGAAATGAAATAAAAATTAACACATTTCTGTTACTGATCAGAAATGAAAATACACTTGTTCTCGGTACATATTGCCAGCCTACACAGCAGTTTTACATATACTGGAATCGGACAGATGATTGTGTGATTAATACATATATATTTTGCTGATGTAGAATCTCTCCCACTCAGTCTCTTCATGTCATGCTAGTTTTCCTCGAGAAATGCTTGATCCAAAATGATCCACTAAGATAGCCAGACTGAGAATTTGTGGAACTGCTTTGCATTACGCTTTCTTTTGATAAATTAAAATCATAGGCAGGGAGTTTGGGTGGTTGGTTTATATAACACCCACCCACCAGAGCGAAAGGGAGCTACATTAACATGACCACCAACTGTGCTTCATCACCCCCCATTGCTCTTTTTAAACTCCCTCCCCAGTGCAGTGCTGTGTAGGTGTGTGTGTGTGTCTACAGTGTATGTGTCTGGGGGGGTGTATGGTGCCAGTATGGGCCTCTCTGCACACTAGGAAGGGAACCCTTCCAGTCAAGCACACTAGGGAACATAACACCCTCCTCAAACTGTGCAGGGAGCTCTTAAATGCCTTACTGAGATTCAGCATTTTCTGTCTTTTCAAGCTATTTTTTGATTCCACCAGGGAGACGTATGCAGATAAAAGATGTAGCTTGCAGCATGTTCAAATAGAAGGGAATTGGCAAGTTTTTCCCCCTCGTTCCCCTAGTAGTCTGTTCCACTGTTTTTTGGTGTTTTTTTCACGCTCACCAACAATATCTGTTTTGATTTGAATTAGAGTTCAATGTGTTAGCTGGAAGGAGTTGCTGACGTAAAAAGAAACCAACCCGTTTGGAGATGTGAAAAGCATCACTGTCCTCTGCCACCAAATATCAAGTTGTTTCAATAGATTTTAACTGATCACTTCTTGTTAGTCTCCATATCGTTCTGTGACCTTTTAGCGTCTGCTTTCCTTGTTTGCAATGTTATTTTCTCCCGCTCTCTTTGCAGCTTCCTACAGTTACTGTTTAGCGCTTAAGTTCTAAGTAGCTTAAACACAATTGACTTCTTACAGCTCTACACTTCGTGCCAGAAAGTTTCACTGTTCCTGCTTAGTAAGCAAGACACAGCTTCTATTCAGTTTGAAGTTTGCAGCTAAATCTGTATGAAGAGGAAAGAGATGTTGACAGTGTTTTGGACATGAGTCCAAAAGCCCAACTAGGAACACACAGTTGGAGAACTTGGTTTATGCCTGTGTATCAATGTGTGTGGCATTTCAATTGAGACTCACTTTGTTGCCTTTCTAAACTCAGTCCTTTTTCAGGCAGTAAGATGAGAAAAGCTTGATTTGTACACTGTTCATTTCCACAAAGCTCCAGCCACACCATCGCCACTCCCCTATCAATCGGCCAGCCCTTGCTTCTTGGCAAAACAAAAGCCTGTTTGAACTGAGTTGGCTATTTGAAGTTCTGAATAATTAAAATTGTACGAGGACCCTCAAAAAGAATTAGCCTGTACTTTTTAGAGGAGCCAGTGTGGAATTAATTGTGGCGTTTGTAGCCAGCTGCGTGGTTGTTTTGAAGGAGCTGTCAAACACTGTTATTGTCTCTTCAAAAACTCAGTAACAATCTGGTTATCAGCTGCCACTGCAGCAATGCAGTGACAATGTAGGGAACATCACTTTATCCTGGACTCTTTTCAACAAGGCTGAAGCCATTCTACTACAAGCCATACCAAAATGTAGGCAGTCTAGCATTTGTAACAATGATTTTTTTTAATGAGCACACATGCATGTTATGAAAAACCAATGACAGCTTTGCTAAAAGCTATAAAGCCTTGCTCTTACAAGAAAGTTGTTCTGCTCTACAAAGCTAATTGGCAGTAACTGCATAAGAGCAAGACTGAGTGGAACTGTGAAAAATGACTTCATTATCTTCATCATTTTCTGCTCTGACAAGTATTCTTAGTGAAGAACTGGGTATCTATGTA